>ML802676.1:317594-351803 GCA_009831015.1 Picea engelmannii | reverse complement strand
TGTTATTGCTCAATTAATTGATTATGTTAATCATTATGTTAAATGCCTTGTTAATTGCTGTAATAAATTGTTATGTAACATATATGTAATTACCTTGTTGATTTGTTACAACAATGTTATTAGTTGGTTGTTTCCTCCTCAATGATAATAAACAGCTAGTGTGGTTAGTTCAGTCATTATATCTAGACTAATGTTGATGTTTAACTGTTCATAAGTGCTATAGGTAGCATTCCACTTTAAGAATGTTAATGTTGTTATTCAAGTTCATGGTTAGTTGCATTTATAGATATCGCCTAATTGGTAACCCAGACTCGCTAAATTTGAGTCGTAATTCATGTTAAGTTCGGTGGGTAACTCATTGACTGATGGAATTTAGACTGGTTAATTGATCTGTAATTAATGCCAATTTAAGTCATAGATAACGACCTTTTAGCCTTGATTAATGTTGTTGTTCATTTTAATTAATGTTTTTACTTGGTTTTGTAAACATTTAATGTTTTTGGTTTTCTCACTGTAAGGGTTCTAGTTACTTGTGTAATTAATTTTGGGTCGTTAGGATGATTGTCCTTAGCTTAGTAGGCTTGGTCTGCTTGTGTCGGGCGGGATGTAGACACATCCTTGTTCCTCAGAATAGTCGCCAGCTCTGAGACCTTAAATGGTCAAAATTGATGGGAACCTGGGCTTGAGCGTTGCTTATGTGTCTTGGAGGTCCTCACCAATGCAGGGTAGGACGGGCGGGTATTCATTCTTATTTTTCATTTTTTGAATGTCGTACATTGCTTCCAGGTGCTTGATGTGCTTTTATGTTAGGTCGTTATGTTGTTGTTGCGTGAGTTTCATGCATTGTGTCGTCGTCGTGTTGCGATGTTGAGTATAATGTCATTATTACATTCCTACACACACACACACAAAAGGAGATTTAAGGGTGCTTTTACTAGTTGTACATCATAGGAGTCGTACCATATGGGGATGTTACACAACCTGAAGGAAGATTCAACTCCCTGAGTTCTATGACACCAACTCGAAGGAGGCTACAACCCCCTTTCTTTTCCCTGTCCCACCACCCTAAAATATAAATGTAGACAAACTATAACTACCAAAATCACAACCACTGCCACTGCCACTATCACTGTCATTTCCATTGGCACTGTCACATCAACCTGTAACTTGTTATTATATCCAACCTATCACTTCAACCTGTCCAACCTATCACTGTCACCGATACTCCTCCATATCCTATCACATGCATCATATACCAAGGACACCTCTCAACTAGATGTCCAACATCACCAACACATGCCTCTACCAAGCATGCACCAATATCACCAACATACCATCACAAGATATGTGTCTCAACCATGTGCTAAGGAATGTACCAAATCATCAACCTATATCAAGCATCAATCGTGTACCACAACCTGTACCACAACAAGTTCATCAACCATGCACCAACACCTGTACCATACCATTTATCAACAATGTATCTCAACCATATACCATATCACTCAAACATCTCATACACCATATACCATAGGATATACAAGCAAGTACTATCAATGTTATACCTCAACCAAGTGCTAACATAACCAAGATATGTATCTCATACATGTGCTACCATATAACATTTTTATTCCTCAAAAATGTATTAATATCAATGACAATCATACACCATGTGCCAATGCTTCAAGAGTATACCAAGAATAAGCCTCAAGTATATAACATCATCACCATGTAACGAAGCCAAATACCAATATAACAATACAACCAAGATGTATCACTAATCAGTGTACCACACCAATGTCACCAAGATGTACCATGCATCAACAAGACATGCCTCTCAAGCATATGCATACCATCACCAAGAATACGATATAATCACATAAGCATACCTGTAACTTGTAGTTGACCTATTGTACTATAATATCGACCTGTAACTCTGTCACAACCTTCAACATCCTGGTACCAACATTTATACCATATTTGTCTTAGCCTCACGGGACTAAGACTCCCTATCATGCAGGACCTCATGTGACTTGCCCTAGGAAACCCATATGGGTACCTAGTGTGACACCCTCAATATGACCTACAAGGGACTACCTAATTAGGTTTACACAAAAAACCTAGAACTCTGGAGCTCTGAAAATTTCCTTCTTTCCTCGTATTTTCTTCGCCGCATCATATTTGTTGTCAGATTCACCAATAGACCAAAATACTAGACTATAACATTATCACAAGATATATATTCAATGTATGTGTGTGTGTGTGTTTATGAGAGACTCCTTGAGGCGTATGTATACATTTTCTAGGTAACCTCTTTCCTTATTCTTAGGGCTTCTTGAATTTTTTGTTACAACAACTTTACACATTCATTTATTGACATGTAACCAATTAGGGGCTTCTTGACCATTCTTTGGGGCTTCCAACTTCACAAGGCCATATCTCCCTGACTGTGAGGAAACATGTGGCGTACCACCTATCACTAGAAATGACACAACAAGGACTATCCATCTGTGAGTGTCTTACCTACATTTACATTGTACTTCAAGTCCATATTCCTCAACCAAGTTTGGGTCCCATAACCACACCTCTGGGGCTTCATGTAGAATTCATCAAATGTACCCATCACATATGCTAACATCAACCATTCCATCAATGGAAACTAAATCACCATAAATCTCAACCATATCTCTAGGGCTTCCAAGCTTCTCCAAGGGTTGCCAACAATGAAAACCAACTTTCCAAACCAATTGTCCAACAAACAAAAGGCTAGTTTCATAGACTAGAATTCTAGTGACCCAACCTCAGCCAAATCAACCCCAATGACAAGTTGGTCTTGGAAATCAAATGGGAATTCTTGATCAATTGTATGATTTGACATTAACAATAGCCAAAACTTGTGAAGATCTTGAAATATTGTGGGAAACCCTTTCCCACAAAGAAGAAAGATAAATCACAAGAAGACAAAGAAGACACGATGGGATTTGAAATCTGGAATCATACAAGGGACCAATAACAAGACGAAAGAGAAAACAACTTGAAATTACATAAGTTAGTGAAAGTTCCACCACTGAGAAAAGAATAATTCTGATAATGGGTAATGGACAAGATAATCCTGAGAATCATAAAGAGAGAAACAAAAGACAAATAATACCAAGAACAAGGGTTAGAAATACCCCACTTAATATTCAAGGAGACCAACATCAATTGCCAATTATTCCACAAGGAGTGTTGCCACTATTTTTAAGAGATGGGGTGATGGATCCAAAAATACATATGGATATTTTTTATAATATGTGTAAAATTCATTTATTAGAACATGATGATGTAATGGTTAGACTTTTTCTTTAGAAATTGACATGCTTGACCTATGAATGGTATATGTCTCTTCATGCACAGTCAATTTCATCATTCAATTATTTAGAAACCATGTTCTTGACCATGTTTGCTCCCCTAGTAGTGTATCATACTTTACTCACACAATTCACCCAAATTCATTTGAAAAGGGGTGAAAATATCATAGATTTTAATCTAAGATTTTTCAAGACATTAAATCAAATTCCAGAAGTGCAAAAACCAAACACTCCAGTTATACTTGGATGTTATAAAAATGAAATGTCTTCAAATGTAAAATTTGCTATCAGGTATTCACAAATTGAAGACTTAGATGGAGATATATATAATGCAATGGATATGGAAGAAATCATGCTAGCAACACATTTTGATCCTAAGATTATCCTAAGAAAAATTCAAAGAAAAATGGATAATGTTTCTATTTCAAATCAAGGGGCATCAACCTCGAGGAATGTTGAAAATTAGAGAACAATGAATCATGAAAATTGAGGAATTAGTGGAGGGATCCTTCAAGGAGTGATCCCTAATGTAAGAAAATATCCAACAACAAATCAAAAGACAAAACAAAGATAAAAAATATCTCAGATGAATTGAATGATCCAATAAATGCGCAATGAGCTAACAATATTGAGAAGAGGAGAAATTGTTTCTCATACGAATCGAAATCCTAGAGTTCATGTTCAGGAACAGAGAAAAACCCTCTCCAGGAATAGAGGATTAGAAATGATGATAGCACCGAAGATCATAGGAAAAGAGCACCTAGAGTACCAAACCCTAATGCTACCATATTGGAAGAGATATTTGATGAATAAAATTTTGATAACTTTGACCAAGAGGCTGAAATAACTCGAGATGAAGGTCTTGAATCTATACATATAGATGAAGGTGAGTCATCCTTGTATATTTTTTATGAACACGAAGAGTCAAATATCTCACAAGAATTTTTTGCGCAAATTAGGAACAAGTCAACATATTCAAAACAAAATAAACTGCTGAAAAGAAAAAGAGAAAAACAAAACAAATGTTCCAGAAACATCAAAACAACAAGCAGTTTCCAATCAAATAAAGAATCATCCTTAGATAACTTATAACGTAACTGATGACTTGACAAAGTTGAGAATTACTCTCCCTTTCATGGAAGTTGTAAAAATCCCACAACAAAGAGAAAATATTATCAATATTATTGATGAGCCAAGTGCGACAATAAAAGTTGTTGTAACAAATTACAAGCTTCAACAAAATATTTCAGCCGTAAAACCCAAGGGTAAAGTCTCGTCATTCTACATCACAATAGAAAATCATGATGTGGTATTATACAATTGTTTGGTTGATAGTGGCGCAACCAATAATATTATGTCATTTTCAGTAATGGAAGCTTTTGGAATGGGATGTATGAAGTATTATTAAAATTGAGAAAGTATCTACACAATAGATTCAAGAAAGGTACGAGCATATGGGGAAATTAAAATTTTTGTGCTTGGATAAATGTAGCTCCCCATATCACAACTATTTTTACTATTATAGTGGTGGACTTGCCTACATCGTATGGAGTAGTTCTTGGAAGATATTAGTGTTCACTAATTGAAGGTTACATCATGAATGATGGAAGTGTTTACACTTGCAATAATATTGAGAGGGGGGGGTGAACAATATTGCATTAACCTTCTATATTTTACTTTTTTTTCAGTCGGTTAAGTTGTTTAGAAATGTGCACTTAATGACATATACAAGCAGAAATCAACATAGCCATCTAAATTATTTAGAAGTGCGCACTTAATGAAAGGTACAAGAAAAAATAAAAAACAACACAGTGAATACACTACACAAATATTTTTACGTGGAAACCCAATGCAGGAAAAAAGCACATAACATATTGTTTATATTATTCTGCAAGCACCAACTTACAAGTTATAATTTTCATCTCAATAGGAATCTGCCTATCATAGATAACGAGGACATCAATCCTCTCAGGAACCAATCTATCATAGATAATGAGGACACCAATCCTCTCAGGCACCAACTTGTTACAAAAATGAGGACACCAATCCTCTCAGGAACCAACTTCTTACAAAAATGAGGAATTCATTCCTTAGTGACCTTCAACTCACCCTAGCACCACCCTACCACCCTAAACTTAGAAAAATATGTTACCTCACTAAATATTTCAACACATCTTGACGAATCTACATTTTTGTTCCTATGAAATGTTACATTATCATCTTCCATTGCACTTCACACATGTGTCCACGATCAGAGCACATCCATACTTATACTTATTTTCTTGATTTCACCTTCACGTATGTGGACGTGTAACAATTACAATGTGAAAAAATCTTGACCACATCAAAGTCCTGTCAGTTACGATTTTATTTAAATAAAGTATGACAGTTATATTGTGGACAAACTTAGACCATATCAAAATCCTATTAGTTATAACTGTTTCCAAATAAAGTATATGGACGCATGATTGTTACATTGTGGATAGAATTTGAATAAATCAAATGGACCAAGTCATCCTACTACTGTGGTCTATATTATTCGATCATCTCCTAAATAATGACACAATAATTTCATTATGGTCTGCAAAGCATCAATTGCGTAGATAGAACCAAAGAGAAAGACTCAATTCACAATTCTTCATCTTTTCGTGCTCATCTTGTAATGTGCTTACTAAATCGCCCAATTAGACTGTAAGTGCCCCTAGTGAATCATTCTATCGCATTGTACTTCAGAATTCACCTCATCACACTCCACTTCACCATTCCTCACATTGGCTCAAGGAACCCTACAGATTTCTATCTGGGCAATATTCCACACATTTCGACACAATTCACTCTCTCACTTGTCGCTTGATAAAAACATCATCGCACTACAACATAAGCATCCACTAAGTCATTCTACAATCATGGAAAATGGAATTTTTCACATTCCCCTTCACTTATGAGTTGCATCATAGGGTATCCTCCTATTATGAACACACTCCTGGCAGACTCAATCACATATGTGATTTCTCTTGCATCGTTGATCCCTTTTTCCTTCAATCCTTTTGTTTCACTTCTATTATCAACCTTTCACAATTTTTTTCTAGGAGTTCCATTTCATGTTGATCTACAATAGTATAGTAGAAAGTATCCTTTCATGCACTTCCTTTGCAAGCCTTCCCTGAACTTCCTTTTCTTTTGCACCAACTTTGTCCCATACTTTCTATGCACTTCCTCTCCATGTGCGCCATGTTGACATCAATGAAAACATGCGCTCAAAAAACTCCCCCTTTTTCATTGATGGCAACTCTTATTTTTGAGTTTCTCCCCCTATTAGTGAGTCTCTCCCCCTATCATTGTGTTCCTCTGGTATTCCCTCCCCCTTATTGTACAATCATATTTGTCGCAGTTGTATGTTTCTCCCCCTTTGACATCAATGGAAAAGGGAGATGTCCTTATGACTGCGCACATCTTGAGAGTGACTCTTACTATTGGAATGTTGTATTGTCTTCTACTCAATTTCTTTCATTGCTCCCCCTGAAGATGGGCAGGTCTTTCAAAATCCTCCAACCTACCATGAATATTTATGCTCCTGAATGAGCAATGAAAAGGAATCCCAACTTCTCTTTGAGGTACTCAAAGGAGTCCCTAGGTAATGGATTGGTAAATATATCTACAATATTCTCTTTGGAAGGAACATATTCTAATTTAAACACCTGATCCTGAACCTATTCTCTGAGAAAGTGATACTTGATGGGTATATGCTTAGTTTTAGAGTGTTGAACATGATTTTTGGAGATATTTATAGCACTTTTATCGTCGCACATTATAGAAACAGGTTGATCACGGGGAACTTGAATACCCTTTAGATTGGTATTTATCCACAACACTTGCATACAACAGGATGTTGCATCTATATACTCTGATTCATCTGCAGAGAGAGAAATGGAAGTTTGTTTCTTGTTGAGCCAAGATACTAAACAAAAGTCAAGGAAGAATGCACCTCCACTAGTGCGTTTTCTATCATCAATAATTCCTGCCTAATCTACATTTGTGTATGATTTGATAATAAATTCTGTGTTTTTTGGATACCATAATTCATAATCAATAGTTCCTTGAAAATACTCGAATATTCTTTTGTCTGCAAGAACATGAGTTTCCTTAGGATTGGCTTGAAATATACCTACCAGACCCACTATTTGTATGATGTCAAACCTTGAAGTTTCGAGATAGAGTAAACTTCCTATCATAGACTTGTACATGGTTTGATATACTTATGGAGCATCATCATCCTTGTTGAGTTTACAACTGGTAGTCATTGGAGTGCTTACTGGTGCACATTTTTCCATGCAAAATTTATTCACTATTTCCTTTAGATATTTACCTTGAGAAATGAAAATTCCCTTTTCTGATTGATGAATTTGTAACCCAATAAATAAGAATATTTATCCTAGCATGGACATCTCAAGTTCTTGTTGCATTATAGATGCAAACTTCTTACTCATTAATTTAGTACTACTGCCAAAAATAATACCATCAACATACACCACAATAATTAACAGATGTATAAGTTACTATCAGTAGTTCCCTTTTTGAATCCTTTCTGGTGAAAATACTCGTCCAATCTATAATACCAAGCTCTTGGAGCCTGTTTTAGCTCATACAGGGATTTCTTTAGTCGGCAGACATAATTCTTTTTGTTAGTAAGAAGAAAACCTTCAGGTTGCTCCACATAAATTTCTTCCTCAAGGTCACCATTTAAAAATGATGATTTGACATCCATATGGTAAAATTTGAACTTTTTGTAGCATACAAAATCCAAAAACATCTTGATAGATTCAATTCTTGCAATAGGAGAAAAAAATTCTTCAAATTCCACTCCTTCAACTTGAGCATACCCTTTGCATGCTAAGATAGACTTGTTTCCAACTATATTTCCATCTTAATTTATCTTGTTTATGTATACCCATTTAGTTCCAATTACATTCTTGTCATTTGGTCTTAGAACAAGATCCCAAGTCTTATTTTTCTCTAGTTGGTATAGTTATTCATTCATGGCTTTGACCCAGTGATCATCCTGGCTTGCTTGCACAAATTTTTTGGGTTCAATCATGGACAACAATGAAAAATTTGCAGAGGTAGAATTATCTATAAGTTTTTTTTTTTGTTTGTACACATGTTTCCTTATTTCCAAGATTCTGACTTTCTGAATGATGTTTTTGTACATACCTTGATTGGGTCTTTGGCTATGACGTTTCCATTCTTTGTTCTTATTTTGAGTCATCTTGTTCTTTTTTCTCTCCCATTCCATAGTCTTGTAACTCATTGTTGATTAGTTCATCATATTGGATATTATGGTGTTGATATCTCACTGAATGAAGTGGTCCATCATCTACCTTTACATCTATGCTCTCAATTATATTATGGAACCTTTTGTTACAACAGTTGTATCACTTACTTCTGAAGGAGTATCCTAGCAGAATTCCTTCATCATCTCTAGAATCAAATTTACCTAAGTTGTCTTCATTTCTTTTAATGTAGCATTTTCTTCCAAAAATTTTGAAGTGATTTATCGATGCTGATATGCCATGCCATAGCTCATAATGTGTTTTATCACCATTTAATATTATGTGTGCCTTATTGAGAATGTTGAAAACAGTTTGAACAACCTCTCCCCAAAAGTTTTTGGTTACTTTTGATTCATCAAGCATGGCCCTGGCCATTTATTGAACTATTCAATTCATCCTTTCCACTACTCCATTATGCTGCGGGGTTTTCGGAATAGAAAATTGTCCCTTGATCTCATGTTCTTCACAAAAAATGTTAAATTTATCAGATGCAAATTCTCCTCCTCTATCTGACCTTAGGAGTTTGATTTTTAAGTCCATTTCATTTTCTACATGTGTTTTGAAGATTTTGATTTTGAATTTTTCAAAAGCCTCAAATTTATGACTCAACAATCCAACCCAATCCATTCTGGTACAATCATAAATTAACATAATGAAATATATTTCACCTTAAGGAGATTGTGTACTCATAGGTCCACAAAGATATGTATGAATCAACTCAAGAGGTGGAGTGGTGGAGTGTTCTCTTTCCCTGAATTGAAGTCTTGGATGTTTTCCAAACTTACATGACTTGCAGACAGTATTCTCAGGTTTGAACATCTTAGGAATATCTCTCACAACATATTTTCTTCCTAGTTTAACAAGTTGATTAAAAATAAGATGACCTGGAGTCTTTTGTGCCAAATCCAAATCTCATAAGTTTTACCAATGTAACATTTTTCTTTTCCTTCTTCTAGAACATGCACATTCCCTGAAGTTTTGACTTCCTTAAAAATAGTCTTCCATGTATTCACATCCATTACCTTATATCCTCTTCAATAAAAAAGAACATTGTGTCATTGCTCACACATTTGAATTACACTTAATAAGTTATGTTTTACACCATCAACATACAACACATTATGTTCTTTGGTCTTTCCCTTTTTATCTTCATCTAATACAATGATTCATTTTCCTCTAATTCTGGCTGGAGCATTGTTTCCCAAAGTGACATTACCACCTTTTTCTTCAGTTAATAATTCAAAGTTATTTTTTTCTCATATCATGTGCTTGGAGCAACCACTGTCAATGTACGATTGATTTTCTTTATTTTTGGCATATATAGCTAGTCCACAATTTTCTTCACTTTTATTTTTCTTCCTTCAAACCTTGGTAAAATATTATTTTTTGTATTGCCTAAAGATAGGCAACAAATTGCTTCTACATTCACTTGCCTTGTGTCCAAAATTATTGCATATGTGGCATTCGAGGTCATTTAGTAAAGGAGAGAAGGAATTATTGAAAGAATTTTGAACCATATCCTTTTGAGGTTTGTTGAATTTATTTCATACACTTATGTTATATCTAAAAAATATGCAACTTACAACCTTATTTCCAAATTTTCCACAAGAGAAACAATATCCATAGAAAAAATTTGGATTCCTTGGAATGAAAAACTTGTAGGAATCAGTTGTTTTCCAACTTGATAAGATTCATGCACTTGTTCCTTCCTTGCTTCATAGTTGGGATGATTCAGTTCTAACTGCTTCTTCTTTTCATCTTTTTCTTGGTTAGGATGACTCTTGTTTACCTTGAGAGCATTTACATAGCTTGTAGGATTTTCACTAGCTGTCATGTTGGTGCTTGAATCATCTTTGACAATTTGTAGACTTTCCTTATATCCCATCTATGTCTTGTCATCTAGTGATCTTTGATTGCTTAGAATGTTACCTAGAGTTTCAGATCCTTTTATGAATTTTATTTGAGTCTTGGATGTCTCTAGATATTTTCTTAAGGAAACTATTTCTTCTTCTAGTTTTTCGTAGATATTCTCCTTTTGTTTTATCTGATCCATCAATAATTTTTCCATTATTTTGGCTTCTTCTAGCTAAATTTTTAAGATTATTATTTCTTCATAGACCTTATTGTATTTATCTTTTTAGACCTGCAACTATTCTTTTCTTAGTCTGTTATTTTTCTTTAGTCAGGATATTTCATCTAGAGCACTAATGAGTTATCCTTCCATATCTACTACAACTTCACACTCTTCTGTGTCTGTTTGATTATATTTTTGTTGTTCCAAAGCCATGAGAATTTTTTCATCCTAAATTAGATCTGGCTCATCTTCTTCTTCATCGGAGCTTCTTCTATCCTCCTTTGAATAAAATCTATTCATTTTAAAAGAATTTTTTAAATTGCTAGGTTTATCCTTGCCCTTTCTTTCCTTTTCATTGGCGCTATTTCCTTTAAAAGGAAATTTAGAGGGAAAATGACCAACGTTGAAAGAATTTAAATGGTAACATACATTTATATTTTCCAAAGCCCCTCTTCAGATTCCTCATAAAGTTATATTCTTTGTCATCTGAGAAGTGTTCTAATGAATAATGATCTTGATATGTTGATGATTTGACTAGTGATTTGAATACCATATCCTTTATATTTGGCTTTTCTTTCCTAGTTCTCATCTCATAAGTAGTCAGAATTCCATGGAACCTATACATAATCATTTTGTCTAGTTCATGCATTTCTTCTATAGCTAATACCTTTGCATCAAGTATTGAGGGAAGAGATCTAATTACCTTCTGGACTACCATATCTTCTTTAATTTCCACTCCTATCCCTTTCATGGTGTTTACAGTCTCATCCACTCTGAGAAAGAAACCGACAATATTTTCATATTCACTCATTCTTAGGATTTCAAACTGCATTCTGTGAACTGGAAGTTTGGCCAACTTTACTTTCTCATCTCCTTCATAATTGTTTACCAGTTTGCCCCATATTTCCTTTGCGGATTCCAACTGCATCACTTTAACAAATTTTGTTTCTGCAAGTCTTCCTTGGATAGTGTTATCACTCTATAATTTTCCTTGGTTGTGGAACGAAAACCCAGAGGTAACCACAAACCAAATTGTGGATTGGAAGCTAGCCCTTCCAACCAAGATAGGGCTCTCTCTAATAACTCAGCCATAGAAAAGATTGGTTATTTAATAGGAATAATGGCTAAATCTTCAGTTAAGTGAGTTTTTCAAAATATTGTGTTAGGGTTCACAAAAACACCCATTGGGCATGGAGTTATAATAAAGAATAAAGACTTTCAAACTGGTTAATATGAACAAAGTAATTTCAAAGGATAGGTATCTAGCAACTTGTTAGTCATCAAAGATAATGTAGTATGGTGGTGAGAAGAAATAAACACATCAATTATAAGAGCATCTGTCAGTGGATGAATTTTGTTACAATATCAGAAGATTAATGTAGGAAATTGGATATGAGATAAAGATCATCAATGATGAATTCTCTATCTATAATTATCCATTCAAAACAGAAAAATAAACATCATGATAAAAAAATATATAAGAAACATTCACAAGGAAACGAAAACTTCATATTACTAACACAAGAATCTGTGACGAAAATATTCAAGTCCTTTGGCTTGAAAGCTTTCATTAATATCAAAAACAAATACAACAGCCAAAGAGTCATTCTTCTCAAACCCCGAACCTCTTCACACTCCTTTCCTTCACCATATATATAATTACATTATATTCTAACTCAAAAGAGTCAAAATATTTAGGGTTTCTCATTCTAGAAAGAGTAACAACGAATTAGTAAGTAATTGCAACTAACTCCTATATTTTAGGGTTTGATTTATTAGTCTAATTAATACAAGAAAATCACATTAAAATTACATGGCTCGGTGACAAAAATATACTCCTTCTAGTCCACATGATGACTTGGAACATTTATCTCAGCTGGCAAATCGAATAAGGACCAATCTTGATCAACTGTGCAATTTCGCAGCGTATCTTTAACTCACTGCGAAATATTTGTTTTCTTCCCATCCTTAATTTTCAAGCCATGAAAAGTGTCAGATGCAGTCTGAACAATATCTTTACCCTCTGTATTGATGAAAATAGGATTACTCCACATTCACAAACTAAACTGAACTCACAATGAACATTTTCTATGTTAATTCACCACTTTCAATGTAAAACAATGTATAATATTTCACCATGACTCGAGAGATCTGACAGTTGTATTTTTTTTGTTTTAAATGATGGTATCAACTCCTTATATGTCAACTAGTCTTCGATCCACCCTACAATATTCAAAACTCAAAGTAGTTGGACATGATTAACAATAGAAACATGATGATAAGCTACAATAATCTGGCATACTACCTTAAATTCATGTATTTGGAAGGAGCATAATTCAAACTATATCTGACATCATGTCAAGCTAAGAAACTCAATACTACAAGATCATGAACTGATGCTTGAAAAACATAGTAAATCATATCCTTTTCAATATTTAGCAACTTGAGGCATTCATTACTTCAACCTCTTTGGAACCTTGGAAATCTTGCCAACAAATTGATACTACCATATCCTTCACTTCCTATTGAGGTAACCAATCCATATTAACAGATATACTATTTCATTGAACTTGCCTTGCAGAAGCCTCCTCTTATTTCGACAGAGTTAGCAGCTTTGGTGCATATTAAATCAGTTCTCTTGGCACACTTGAGACTTGAAAATGGGCGCATTTGATCAACACTTGGGCTCTTGTTTGGACTCCTGTGTTATTCACTGAAGAATTTATCGCTCGAATTAAAAAGTCAGTATGTACCCCTGCTATCAGATGTCGAGGACGTTTCTGTTACCACTTGTGCATTCCTGGGCGTTCCTGTTGTTGATACATTTGACACTCGGTGATTACTTCAACATTTTAGTGATTACTTATAAACAGGAAACTTGACATTGTGCTGTCGACGCTTAGCATTTGATTCTAGATCCTCTGGCTACGTTATTCCTGGTCACCTATAGACTTGGCTCGGGTGCTTTTTTTATGTTTTGGGGTTAATCCCACATGAATGAAGGATTAATCTTCTTTGTTGTTTGTATTACCAAGTGTTTCCACTACATGTTAATTTGTAGTGCAGTAGGTTTGGTCCCTTGCGAGATCCTCCCTTGGTTTGGCTTTTGTCTCGGGTGCTGGTATTTGTGTGTTGTGACCCGAAACCTGTGTTGTGTTTGGAATTAAGCTCGTGGATAAGGAGATTGGGCCTGGGGCCCAATAATTTCTTTCAATAAAAATTTAATAAAATTATATTCCCAACCTAATTTTTTAAATTTAAATATAGGTAACCTGATAATTGCATGAACGGTCGTTGGTGATGTAGCACAACCTTTAGGTCTCGATTTTGATATGGGGTCCTGGAGATTTGGAATGAAACATAAGAGTTGGAGATCGGGCTATGAGCCCAATAATTTTTTACAATTTATTACAAGAAATAGTAATGACTCAGGCGCTGTGAAATGGTTGAAGTCTTAGGCGCTGCTAAAAGATCTAGTTTTATAATTTTTTTTGCAAAATTTATATAGTGTTAATAGTGGCTCCAATTGGGGATGCTAGGTAAAAAAGAACCTACAGACCGATTCCTTATCCATTGAGTTGTTCCCAAGCTTTTTCCGTAGCCTGCACTATGACTTGTAACCTGCTCTAATTGAGTCCAAGCCTTAACCAAATACACTGCAAAATGAAAGATGGTACTGTAAACTCACTGCTGAAAAGAAAACTCTGAACTCTAAAATCTAATAATTGCTAAAAACAACACTGAAAAACCTAATGCTAAAAAGTTGTTCAAACCTATGAGCTTATTTATATACAGAGCATCCTATTCTAATAGCTGCAAATTTTGTTGGATCAATTAATATAAAATATCCAATACAATCAATCAAGTAGTTGATCCAATAATTGGACTTCCCGAACATGCTTGAAAAAAATCAAAACTAGACAATCTAATGTCAATGGTAATTGATGATAGATTTTGTTTTCACAGTAAAAGAATGGATGAAAGTTTAGACTGAAAAATTCCTCCATATAATCAGCTATAGGATCATATAAGACGAATTTTGTTTGTTGATCCTCAAGATATTCTGTGATGTTAACACATGGATTCAACTGTAAATTGTTAAACCCATGATCAAAATGAAAACATTCTTCATCCTCAATACCAAAGGGAAAAGGAAACAATGTGTCTTTTTTCTTCTGCTGGAGAAGACTTTCAAACAATTGGCTCTGATATTGAAAATCTGGAGACTCTATTTGAACTTCTAAGGCTTCAAGATATTTCTCAAGTTTTTCAACAAACTCTTCTAGAAAATGAACCTTAGCTTCGAAGATACATTTGCATGACTTTAAATAAGAATAGAAAAATGAAGAAAAGTTTTCATCCACTTCATCATCAGTATACATATCATTCCATTCTCTTAAACCTTGAATAGAAACAAGGGCTTCCACAAACTCTGTTTTCTCCATCTATGTTTCTAGAAAGATGAGCCAGAAAGATGAAAAAAGATCTTATAGATTTAGAAGGTCAACCTTCAACCCAACTTCTGCACTTTCCTTGGAATGAATCATAAAAACGTCTGATGATTACATCTTGATGTTTGAGTTCAAGAAAATCAGTAAATTCACGAAAATTTGAGATATGTTTCAAAGTCAAACTCAAATCCTCTCCACTAAATTTTGGACCATTCCTTAAAAAGTATTAATCCTTGGATAAAGGATTAGGAAAACCATAAATTTTTGAAAAGTCCAAGAAAGAAAACCTTGAAGTCACCAATAAATCCCTCAAGCAATGAATCATTCTGATAATGGAGTCACCATGAAAACTTTGAAATATGGATTCTTCTAAAAATGGAATTGCCCGATGAATGATTCATTGTTATAGCACAAGTTGTAGGTTTGGAAAATCCCAAACCAACCACAAAGCAAGTCCTACAACTTGGGAATCCTACACCCAGTGTCACCTCGATGTAGGTCTCGCACTTCAAGGGTGACTCGGTCACTCTAGGGAGGTGATCACAGTGACCCTAGGGGAATTGAGATGAAGATGCAGGGAAATAGAAGTCAAGCTCCTAGAGGTCAATTCTAAGTGGAATAAAAGGTAGGGAGAGATCTCTTTCAAGTCATGTAATTGCTTCCCCATAGGTATAGTACTTCTCTGGATGATTGTACCTACCCGAGACACAAGAAAAGACACTTTGAAATGATATATGTTAGTTGGATCAACAAGTTAAGCTTGTTGTCCCTAATTTGCAGCAATATATAACAATATATATCCACAAGTAAATGGTACTGTAAGATACTCAATAAGTGCTAGAGATCGAGTAGAAAGTACAAGAGAAAGACTAGCTAAACTCAAGATGAAAAGCCAATATTATAGCACAAAAGACAGAGTTGTTGTAAATACTTGTCTGTAGCAAATTATATCAGCCTTGTAACATTCAATGTATTACAGAAAGAAAATCAGCCACTGAAATCCCCTCACACTTTTCGAAAACGTGTGCTAGGCCAAGGAGAGTAAGTTTGCAAACTTTGAGCAAAATCTAATGGTTGATAAGTGAGTTATTCAAGCAAATGAGTAAGGGTTTTTGCATCCCTAATGGCTGAAGATGCAATTTTTTAACAGCATCAAAAAGTACCCCCTTGATGGGGATGCCCTAGTGGTTGTGAGGTGCCCAAGGCACAAGGAGTACAATCCACTTTGAAAGAAGTAAAAGTGACCGAAAATCATGTTTCCCAAGGCAATGATTTTATATCTCCAATGCAAAAAGAGTATGACTAGTTCCTTTACTATTGGGTTAATGGAGTCAAATAAACAAAGAGTTGGAGAAACTACCTCCTTGGGGGTATAATCCCTTTTACTTCCCAAAGGAATTTTATCTATATAGGGTTTAATCTAAGAGGGTGTATGCCCTTATACTTCTCTTAGAAAACACTTGTATAATCAATGAGATGAAGAAATAAAATGATGAAGACTATGGTGGGGGTGTATTCCCTTATACTTCCCAAACAATACTTGACTTGAAAAAATGATAGCATAATAGTAAAAGACCATACCAAGATCAAGAGAAATGCTAAAGATAATCCACCACAAGAGTTAGAAAGCATCATCCAAAGCTAGCGCTAGACCTCCTCCATCAACCATTCATAAACATAGCCATAAACAAGTGAAAAAGAGATAAAAGATCCAAGTGTGGCACAAATTTCAGTCCAAGTCCTTTCACAATAGGGAGAGTTATGTTTTTAAAATGAGATCTTATGATCTATATTTATAAAAATGTCACCTAGGTGACTTATCCACAAATTAAGGAGTAAAACACAATATAGGGGTCAACAACCCTAATCTTTCCCCATTTACAAAGTAATTCATTTAAAATTTACTTTTTCACATAAGAAAACCCTAATTTTACAAGGACATCATGCCTTTAGTAGACATTTTGTCACTTTGAGGAAGTCGTTGGTGTTGGAGAAGCATGGGTAGGCCTCCAAAGGCCACATGTCAAGCATATATATGATGTCATCATCGTGAATACCCTCTTCTCCTCAAAACGTCCAAGTGTAAATGAGTGACACCTCACCACCAAGCCCTAACCCCCCTAGGTGACGTCATGTCTCTAGAAGTGATGTTTTTCCTCTCTTAGGAAAAACGTTTGGCATGTGGGGGATAAGATATGATGTCCAATTCATCTTTGAGGCCTTTCAAGTTTGATCTCTCTCATCCGGCATGTGGGCCCTTGGCATCCAACTTGTGGGCTTGTAGCCCCATGGAAGCCCAAGGTAGGCTTGTTCTCCCAAAACTGTCCACCAGCTAGGTCCTGCAAAGATAAATGATCACGCCCTCCAAGGATCTTAAGTCATAACATAATTATAAGTGAATCCAATCAATAAATAAGTCATCTAATCATGTGCATCAAATATCACTATATCAAACAATTAACTACTCAAAGACACTATGTGACTTGTCAAGATTGAATATGGGAGGGTTGACGAGGTGTCCTATTGGGTAGATATTTCCCTAGGTCAAGGAGAGATTCCAAGAGAGCCCTCTATAAGCCATGTAAAGTGGATGAAGTGATTGGGGTCAAGACTTAATGTACATAAAGCACATGACATACAAGGGGTCATAGTGTCTCATTCATGGGTTCCTTTGTAGAGGGTGTGTTGTAACTTCATCTGCAATGCACCTTTTCCATGCCCATCAATTTCCTTTTATCTTCCTTTCGTTGTAATTTATTTCATAATAGAATAAGGAGAGATTGAATTTCATTGCCCTGGCATGGTGATCAGATGATTCCAATGTCACCCACAAACACCTAGTAGAAATGAGAATGTTGGTTCGTGATGAGACCCCCTTTCTCTCATCCATGAAACTGAGAGCCATTACCCTAGTTTGGTGACCAGATGATGGTAATGCGATACCACTAGATATTCATGGAAGTGATAGGTCGACTCATGATGAGACCTCCTATCCTTCAACTAACCTTTTAAGCATTCTTTATTATATTTTGGGTCCCCTTTACTCAAAGATAAGAGTTTTATTTCTTTCTTGGGTGATCCCTGGGTGAAGCATCTAGAAGGTTTATTCAAGGATTTTATCTTTTACCCAACATCAACCCCTCTGGGTCTTCAACCCCTTCTTCCCATAGAATGAGGGATAACCCCTTCTTGGGTCAATACACCCTAAAATCCCAAGAGATGAGGAAATGGAGGGGAATACTGTTGGAAAGTGATAAGTATGGTCGGGAATGGTATGATGGCTCATTAAGGGAGTTCCTAGTATCAAACCCATTCCCAAAAAATACCACTCACTAGGGCATAATGTCAACCACCAAGGTGAAGCAGGGCCAGAGGAATAATTTCCAAGCATATATCATGAAATCTAGAGCAATCTAAGATACAACATAATCAAATGGCTTAAATATTGAAATGATGCTCAACATAGTACTGACTTGTACCTCATGGAGAAAGGCCCACTACCTTCCAGAATTCAGCTGGTGTGGTGGATTCCATATGCAAACCTATGACCATCTATGGTGGTGAGTGGGTTTTCCATGTATGCAAAGGGTATTTTTGATCATGTAGTTTCCCAACACTCTATATCTGCAACCTAAGGGCCTCGAGACATCATCTCCTTAGTTATCCACAAAATGGGGATAACATCTGGCTCCTACTTGGGGACATGTGCTCATTGTAGAGTGCATGAGAACCACAACATCAAACTGTCAAGTGCAGGATGGCCTACTCATCCTTGTTCTCATATGATGATAATCAAAACCCACTAAACTAGAAAAAAAAAATTGACATTTTTTCAAAAAATTCTAAACTAAGCATGATTCATGATAGATCTGCTGATATAATAAAAAATTCATGGACATGGGGGTTATGAAAAAGTGAGAAAACTAATGTGTTTATGGTGGACCAGTGGATAGTGGACCTCGCTAATGGAATCTCCCAGTGCTCGCCATCGTGAACCCTTAGTAACTGCTATCCCCATTTTTTATTAATATTTGCAAATTTTTTTAACGTAAAATACATGATCAACCATAAATTCTCTTACCGTATTCGAATTGGGAAAATTAATGCACAACCGAATCGAACAACTGAAATTTTAAATTTTTTTACCAATTCGACCAAATTTGGTAACTATGATTTTTTTTTTACCAATTCAGTAACTATGATTACAATGGATGATATAAAGTTATGCATTAGATTATCGCTACCACAAGGGTGTTGACTATGTTAGTTTATGAAATTACCGAAATTGCTACCACAGGGGTGTCGACTATGCTAGTTTACGAAATTATGGAAACCCATGAGAAAATGCATGGGTCGTCATTTAACTAATTGTAGATTGTGTTTTGGGCAGTGGTTATAAATTTTAGTTTATTTGATTTCCAAGTTTTGGATGTTGAGGGTTTGAGCTTACCCTGATTGTAAATTTTAGTCATTGGATATCTCAACAACAAAATAAAAATGACCATTTCTTGGTATGTTTATATTTATTTATTTCATGTGGTTTCCTAAATTAATGGAGTCGTGAGAGTGAATGCATATATTTAAGAACATGTGTTTCATATATTAAAATCCAAAGGGGAGTAGGGTATGTACACTTTTATAGTCACACAAAGGTAACATGATGGATAATTCTCTTGTAGGTAACATGTAACCACCCATTTTACAACGGTCCTATGGGAATTAAAATAAACAATTTACTCACGTTTTCATAACAGTTATTCTTTATCTTTGGCTTATAAGTTTTTAACTTATCACCCTCTTCTATTATCATTTTCAACTTTGTGTCTCTAGTGGTGGGTGGAGTTTCCACTTGAAACGTTGGACAATAAAACTCTCTTACACCATTTTATTTCCAAAAATTTTAACACAAAATATAATCCATTTTAATTGTGCATTAATTGAACTAAAATCTATAAATATCAACAATGAATGAATTATGCCAAATAAGGAATTGAATTTGAGATGAGAAGGTGGAGACAATGTTTTTATTATTATGACCTCAAGAATGGTTGAACATATTATCTTCACATAACAAAAGTAACAGGATGTTATTTCCAAGCTTTGGTCTCTGCCCATAAATAGTTCGACCTCAAATTGTAAATGGACTTAACAATCTTTTTTAATGCCCAACATCTGTCCATAAATGGAAAACCATCTCAGCATAAAAATATTCAATGGAATGCAATATGACTAACCTTATCCCAAAATAAATATAATCTTCAAAATTTCGAACAAGTATTCTTAATACCCTAGAGGAAATGACCAAGTTCGTATGAAAAATGCCCATTAATATAGAGAAATACTATATCCTTATGAACAGATTTAGTTGTAACCAGTCAAAATTGTTCTTCAATTCATCAAGGATATCGAAGAGAGGGGGTTCTTCATCCTACAGTTTCCCTCCCTGGATAATATTACCAAAAATTTCACCTACACTCATTCAATCATTTAGAATCAAATTCAACATCCACATATAAGTTTATATGCAATGCAAAAATTATAAAGAAACAAATTCCATAATCGTTGTGTTGTTGAACAATGAGTAAATGAGAAAGGAATGAACTAAAGTGAAATGAAGACAATGGTATTTTAGCTTGGTAGCTAGGTTGTACTTGAACAAAGTTTGTTTCCAAGATTAGGTAGTAACAAAATAATGCCATCTTTGTGTTGATGTTTTGGTAGTTGTGGGAGGTATTAACCTCCATATGCAACCTTTGACAAGAATAGAATATTCTAGAAGCAAGAGAAACCTTAAACAGATGTGTGAAAACCCTAGAAGACATGTCATCTTAGCATAATATATAATATTAAGATATTATCCTCCAGGAAGACAAGTCAGCCCGGACTGGTGACTAGAACCACTATAAATAGAGGACATCTTGGCTCATTTGTTCACTCACTCACTCTCACTCAAGAAACCAAAAATAGTGTGCAAGTTTCGAGGAGGAGCAACAACAACTGGAGTTGTACGATTTTATCTTGTTCACTCTTTCTGGTACTTTCTCTTGTGCACTACCTTTGGAGAAGGTGCGCTCTCTTAGTCATCTGTTGGTTCTGGTGTGTCTTCTCAGAATCATTCTTTCTTTCAAAGGTTATGGTGCTCAAGGGTGGTTGTGTGATCATGGTTGGGTGACAATGGTGTAGCGTTATCTATGGTTAAATGAGCACAATATTCTAATAGGTTATGGGCCCACACCACCTTCAAAATAGTCTAACCACTGGAAGGTATATTTGTAGCTCTTTGTCAAGCTTGTTGTATCACAATTGTAGCTGCAGTGCTAATTACAGTTCCAATTGCAGCACTAGTTGTTGTGCTAGTTGCATCACCAGTTGTAGTGGCAATTGAAACACCAGTTCAAACACCAGTTGGAGTGCTAATTGCAGCACTAGTTGCAATGCCAATTGCAACACCAGTTGCAGTGCCAATTGTAGTTCCAGTGGCAGTACTAGTTGCAGTTCCAACACTAGTTGCAGTACCATTTGCAATGAAAGTTTATGTGAAGTATTGGGACTGATTTTTTGGTTTTTCCTAGTGTGCATTACCCTAGCACATCTACAACTACCTCCAGATTGCAAGTTGGAGCAGTTTAAAATTTTTGGTTTCATCATTGCTTGTCATTATTGACGGATGGTGTTGTTGCTTCTAGAGGTATGTACTTGTATATGTTTAAACTGTATAACTATCTTGAGGGTGTTTTCATGAGAAGGGATATTTTTTCCAAGTAGCAATATTAGATGTAGAGGGATATTGGGTCTAATACATTCATAGGAACAACACACTCTCTAGTTTGGAAAGAATACTTGTCTCAGAAGAAAAACAACTCAAGTGAAAGAATAGCCAAACTCCAGGTTTGCATATCAGGTTTGATATTTTTATTATTGTTTCTTAAGTGAGTATTGCAATCCTTTATATTTTATTAATGCTAGGAACAAATGAATACGTATTATCATGTACTATTAATATAAACACTTATTGTGCTTAATTGCAATATGAACGAACATCTTCTCTAGGAGATATTTTTTTTTCTTGTTCTCAGGCAGGACACCTTGGTAATTCTATAATGAATTACCAGGAAATTGATATGTTCTTATACAAAATGTTATTATATTTGAAATACTTTTTCTCTTGTTGTTTATGTTTCGGGCAGGTTATCCTATGTATTCTAGGAAGGTTGCCATAGAAAAGAAAGACTTGAAAGGACTTAGAGGGAGTCAAAATCCATAGGGATTCATTGAAAAGGAAGAATCCAACTTGGTTTCATGACACTTTGTAGGATGCAAAGGGGCATGCAACAAACATAAGCGTGGTATGAGGATTCTCACATATAGAGGGAGATGACTTCAAAATTTGAGATGAAGGATATTACATGACTTCATCAGAGACATGGTGCAGCAAGGAGAAGTGATCCATATTTTATGAGCAGAAATAAATGAATACAGATTATTATCAAAAGATTCTTAACATAGAATAACAAACATATAGTAAAATTGGTTTCTATTCAATAAGGAAATAAGTTGAAACTGTAAAATGCAGCGGAAAACAAGCTTCCTATAATGGCTATGGCTTATCTATGAGAAGAGATGTGATGGTTGTGCTCATTCCAAAGAAGATGATTACAATAGGCTCTCAAGGCCTTTTTACAATAAACAAGAATGTCAAAAACCCTAGACATCCAAAAACCTAACCCTAGGAGATGAAGCGCCAAAAGTCACGTGGGCCCCATTTGGGTAAGTTAGTACATCAACTTCCCAGGGTCATAACTTTTGCATACGATATTCGTTTTAGCTACACGATATCTCGTTGGAAAGGTCTATCCGAGGAATACACATGTTGCCTGTGGAGAGCCCTAAAAACGTTTTTTAGGGCTCAAAACAATCCTAAAAGTCAAGGACCCGAAAACTAGGAAAAAACTATTGAACTGGAAAACTGCCAAAATGAGCCAGTTAGAATAGGTGGGAGGCCATCGATATCCATTTGGATCAATCCTCCCCCCTTAGGAATAAATGGTCTCCATTTCATTGAGTTCCCCCATTAGATGAGGAAATTTTTGCTGAATTTGGCCCCGAGTGAGCCATTTGCCTTGGTGCAAGAGTTGCCCTTCTTTGACAAATTGATAAAGTTGGATCCTTTGTTGGCAAGTTCCTTTGACCTATTTTTCCACAATCTAATCACTGTATTCCTATTGTATGCAGTCGAGGTTGAGCTATATTGATTTCAGTTGTTCTTCTATCACTGAGGTGTCCAACAATGGTGGGAAATAAGGTCAAAGGATATCCACGTTGAACACTGGGTGTAGGACAAGGAAAGGAGGAATGTTGAGCTCAAAAGCATTGTCACCCATGGCCTTGGTGATGGTGTACGACCCATAACAGAGTGGGAGAAGCTTATGATGGGGTCCAATAAGGCGTTATTTCTGTAAATGCAACCAAACTTTGTCCCCCACCTGAAACTTATGTGGCACTCGTTGTTGATCATGGTGTTGTTTGTACTTATCATTGGACTTCTGTAGGATATCCTGAACCTATAGACGGATGTACTAGATCCACTCAATAAACTAGGTCTCTTTGTTAGCTTCAGTTGGATTAAGATATTAATCGGTCGAGGTGATCGCAAGGGGTAGTGCAACATCTATGGGACCCAATGGTTGGAATCCCAACCCCACCTGAAAGGAGTTGTGGCCAGTTGAGCTATGCAAGGCTTTGTTGTAGCTATGTTGGAAATAGGTAAGACTCTCATCCCATGTGCGAGGGTTATTGGAATTATACATGTGCAGGATATGCATGATCATTCTATTTACGACCTCATTTTAGACATCTATCTGGGGGTGGAAGTTCATGGATTTTTTGACCTTGGTGTCCAGCAGTGACTAGAGGCTCGACCAGAATGTGCTGAGAAATAGACTGTCCCAATATGATACAATGGTTTGTGGGATTCCAAAATGTACCCAGACTCGTTCAAAGAAGAGCTTGGCAGTGGCCTCTACTGCGATGTTCTTCTTGTAGGATGACAAAATAGCCATGTTATAAAAGCGATTAACAACCACAAAAACACATTCATTTCCTTGCTTGGTGGATGGGAGGCCCGACATGTAGTCCATGGAGATGGATTCCCATGGCCTTTCAGGAGTAGGAAGAGGCGTGTACAGGCCCTGTTTCTTAGTGGTTGGTTTGGCAATAGCACAGGAAATGCATGACCTGATATACTTGTTGACCTTCTATCAAAGTTTCATCTGGTAGAAATGTTTCTGCAACATTATGATTGTCTTTTCGGTGTTGAAGTATCCTACCACCCGACTATAGTGAGATTCCCAGATCAACTTCGCTCGCTCGCTTGATGGAACACAGATATGGCCTAGATGGCACAACAACCCATCCTGAAGATGGAAATTAGAGACAACTGTGTTTGCAACCAACATTTGTTAGCTAGTGGTGAAGTCTGGGTCTGTCTCATAGAGTTGGGGCCATCCATAGGTCTCATGGCCACAAGATTCTAGCACTGTGGTGAGTGCAACGACTGGAAATCTACTGAGTCAATCAACGATATGGTTGGTGATTCTTGTTTATACTTGTTGTTGAGGTGGAATTGATGCAAGTATGTGGACCACTTCTGATGGTGGTCATTCTGCAATCTGCCTTGTCTTTGCATGAACTGCAGTGGCTTATGATTAGTCTAGATGAATGTCTCCTTCCCAAGAATGTAATGTCTCCATTGGTGACAGGATTGCACAATGGAGTACATTTCTTTGTTGTAAGTAGGGTACTTACAGACAACATCTGATAGTGTCTCACTGTTATAGGCCATGGGGTGGTCGTGCTAAGTGAGAACGATGCCCACAAAATAGTCTTAAGCATCTGTCTCAATATCAAAGGGTTGCTACAGGTCCCGTAGTGAAAGTACTGGGATTGAGCACAAGTGATGCTTCAAATCATATAATGCTTGTTGTTGGGAATATCCTCGAAAAATTGTTTCCTTACCATCACCCCTGGTTACTTGGTTGAGGGCCCATGCAATATGGGAGAATCCTAACATGAACCTGCATAGAAATTGGCAAGGCCCAAGAAGCTTCGAAGCTCAGTGAGTGTGGTTGGGGTTGGCTAGTCATGGATGACTTGGATATTGGTTGGATCCACATTTACACCATGTTGATCAATGGTCTAGCCCAGGTAATGGACCATGTCCATGCTAAAGGATCATTTTTCCAAGTTGGTGTATATCTTGTGTTGTCGCAGGGTGTGCAAAACTTGTTGAATATGTTGCAAGTGTTCTGCCCAAGTCTTGTTTTAAATGAGAATGTCATCTAGATACACCACTACAAAATTATTGGTGAATGGTCATAGGATATCATCCATCATCCTCATGAAAGTGGTTGGAGCATTTTTCAAGCCAAAGGGCATGACCAACCATTCGAAAAGACCTTCCTTTGACTTGAAGGTAGTCTTCCATACATATGTTTGTTCTATCAAGACCTAGTGGTAGCCAGACTTCAAATCAATCTTACTGAAGTATTTGGCCCCCATGAGTTGATCAAGGACGTCGTCGATTTGGGGGATTGGGTACCGGTTTCTGTTTGTGATTTTATTCAAGGCCCAATAATCAATCCAGAGTCGCCAGGTTCCATATTTCTTCTGTACCAGCATGATTGGGCTCCTGCAAGGTGATGAGCTGGGAAAAATGTGTCCCTTGCAGAGTATTTCTTAGATCTACCGCTTGATATCCTCATTCTCTAACATAGAGCGATGGTAGACTAGCCCATTGGGAAGTGGTGCTTCGGGGGTCATATCGATGGGGTTCTTGACTTGACAGTGCAGTGGTAACTCAGTAGGTGAGGAGAAGATATATGAATATTCTCCACGACCTTATCCACTTGCTTATACTATGTGGAGAGGTCGACCATGAAGACTCTAGATGTGGCTGCAATCTTTCTCTCATTTTGAGAGTGGATCATGAAGAAAACAAACTTCCCCATATGAGAGATGACCTTTCTGCATTGCTTGGCAGAGATCAAGGAAATAGCACTAGGTGGGACTGCCTTCGGTATCCTGTACAATTTCTTGTTCAAAGTAATAATAACACTGTGAGGCCTAGACTCATATACATCATGGTGTTTCCATAAATATGGTTGGCCCAAAATAACATTACAAACTTCAAGAGGGGCAACATCACACAATACCTCTTCTTTGAAGGGCTTGATTTCGTATGACATGAAACATTGTTGGCTGATGCGGATGTCACTTACTTGGCGGAGCCAACTAATGGTATAGGGTTGTGGGTGTGGTGTTGTTGGCAGGGAGAGGTGCTTGACAAACTTTGTTGAGATGAGGTTATTCTGTCTACCGCTATCAACAATGAAGTTCATCGGGGTACCCTTCACCCACATCTATGAATGAAAAAGGTGCTTGTATTCCTCTGGCTCGTCTGGTTCACTAGGATGGAGATTGGTGGTAGCAACGGTAGCACTGGGTTCTGCATCAATGATCTGTCTCACATCTGATTCAGAGGCTTTCACCTCAGCCACTAGCGGCTGCTTTGAGCGGTAATCAACAATGTTATGTCAGGGGATCTTATGGAAGTCACACCACTTCTTGGTATCTTTCTTTGTCTTTCTAGTGTCCTTTTCTTGCGTCTTAGACTGGTTGTTGTGAGGCGGTCCATGTTTTCTCTATCCTTTTTTCCACGAGTTAGGGTCGCCCTTTCCTGGATTTTGCTGTGAGGGGTTCCCAGGCCCAAATTTTCGCGTCTTTTTTTGAGATTCTGCTCGATTTTGATGACATATCGGTAGGTCGTGCCAAAGGATGAGATGTCCACAAACTCCATTTCGTCCTAGATGTATCTATGCAGACCATCGCGATACGTAAGCACCAGATGTTACTCAGAATATTTGATACCTAGCTTTGTGTGCAAGGTATGGAAGATATTTGTGAACTCGGGCACTACTTGGTCTCTTTCCTATCGTAGTGTGGTCCATTTTTTATACAAGTCATCATAACTTCCAACATGGTAGTATTTTTCCTTAATATCATCCCTGAAGGAATCCCAGGTGACTGTGACTGTAAATAATGAGCGTTCTTCTATTTCCTTCTGCTCACAGAAAGTTTCCCACCAATCTTTGACATGGGGAATGACTTTGAGGAGTGCAAAAGTAATATTTTCTCTATTAGAGAAGTTATGGAAAGAGAAATACCCTTCTAGAAGATTCAACCATTTTTCTACAACATTTTCATCTATCTGACCTTCAAATATAGGAATATTGAAGTTGATTTCTACCTTGAAGGGGGAAGCGCCTCCATTTTAGGAAGATGTGTTGCCTGTTGGTAGCCACCGAAGGATTTGTGAAAAACTATACATCGTCTCATTCCTCTATTGCATGAGGGATTCCTCGAGCAAAGTTTGAAGGTATCTCTTATCTCATCGTCATTATTTTATCCCGCCATGAGAGATCTCTTGGGCATGCGAGAGATTTTATCCTCAAGAGAAACAACCTCGAGACCCAATTCTTTGTACCCTGACCTCGTTGGGGACATGCATTAAGAACGACAAGGAGAAAACCTCTCTGATACCATTGATCCAGATTTTATGAGAAGAATGAAATGAATATAGATTATTATCAAAATATTATTAACACAGAATAACATATATACAATAAAATTGGTTTCAGTTCAATAAGGAAATAAGCTGAAATTGTAAAATGTAGCAAAAAACAAGCTTTCTAGAATGGTGGCAGCTTATCTCTGAGAAGAGATGTGATGGCTATGCTGATTTGCAAGAAGATGATTAAAATGAGGCTCTGAAGTCATTTTTACAATAAACAGGAATGTCAAAAACCCTAGACATCCAAAAACCTAACCCTAGGAGATGAAGCGCCAAAAGTCATGTGGGCCCCATTTGGGTAAGTTAGCACATCAACTTCTCAGGGTCGTAAATTTTACATACGATCTCTATTTTAGGTGCACGATATCCCATTGGAAATTTCTATCTAAGGAATACGCATGTTGTCGATGGTGAGCCCTAAAAATGTTGTTTATCACCTCAAAAAGGCCCCAGAAGTCATGGACCCGAAAACTAGGAAAAAACTGTCAAACTGGAAAACGACCAAAATGAGCTAGTTGGAATAGGTGGGAGGCCACCGACATCCACCTGGATCATACAACGAGGCTCCATCACTTATCCATAGATGATAATATAGATGACATTTTCACTAAGCCTCTGTCTGGGACAAGCTTGGAGAGAATGAAAAAATTTCCCTGGGGGAGCATTGATGATTGCAACATCGTGTTAATATTCCAATATTGATCAGACATACTTTATCATGTGGGAATAGGCCCAGATGTAATATTCAACGGACTGAAGATTTGAGTTTCTGCTAGATCTCCTATGTGTGATTTTCATCGTGCCTTGAAACTCTCACGAGTAGGTGAGTAGTTAACTCACAAGTAGGTGAGTAGCCCCAATAAGTATCGGGTTGACTCTATCTCCACATGAAATGGGTTGCAGATTAGGGGAGATAGGGAAAATATGCATCCAAAGTAGATGTCTCTAGACCTAGATTTCGACGGACTGAAGACTCAAAGTTCTTGAGGTGCAATTACATGTGTCTGATAACATCGATCTGAATGCATTCACGGAGTGATCCCATAAGAGGATCACCATGAGGTGTTTGTGGCTCCAATGAGGTCATGATTCTTGTCATGGGACAAGAATGATCTGAGGTGCTAGATGCACGTGTCTGATAGAATCAAGCTAAATGCATTCATGGAGTGATCCTATGAGAGGATCAACTATGAGGTGAATGTGGCTCTGATGAGTTCATGATTATTGTCATGGGACAAGAATGGCCCAAGGTGTTAGACACATGGTAGTGGAGATGGATCATCAATATAGCTAAATGAGGCTCATGGATATTGTGATATTGCCTATGACAGAAGAATACCAAGAACACGTACAACAATATGTTTTGATGCCAGATGGTGCTGATAGTGATGATCTATGATGATGTTGTTGGTCTAGAAGACCATGTAGGTCTTATGCCATGTGATATGGATGGATAATGATGACAGTAATGATGATACTCATGACATGGGTGTATCCATGGGTGAGCACATCATGTGGGTGTATCTCATGACGATGATGGCGATGCACACTATGATATGTAGCTCTAGTGTTCTCTTGTGGGTTGTGTGCCCCTAGATGAGATTGACAGGTCCACATGGGTGTATCCATGTGTGATGTAATGATGCTACTAGTAGCATGGTCTGCGTAACCATGATGAGAGGATCATGGCATAGCGAGAAAGGCTATGAATACTAGAGGGGAACATCATGGTTAAATACCTCCCTAGATAAGAGAGAGTGTTGATGTTTTGGTATATGTGGGAGGTATTAACATCCATATGTAACCTTTGACTAGAATAGAATATTCTGGAAGAAAGAGAAACCCTAAACAAATGTGTGAAAACTCTAGAAGACATGTCGATTCAGTAGAATATTTAATATTAAGATATTATCCTCCAGGAAGATAAGTCGGCCCATAATGGTGACTAGAACCACCATACATAGAGGACGTACTGGCTCATTTTTTCACTCACTCACTCTTACTCAGGAAACCAGAAACAATGTGCAAGTTTGGAGGAGGAGCAACAACAATTGTAGTTGTATGGTTTTCTCTTGTTCAATCTTTATCGTACTTTCTCTTATGCGCTACCCTTGGAGAAGGTGCACTCTCTTGGTCATCTTCTTGTTCCCGTGTGGCTTATATGAATCATTATTTCTTTCAAAGGTTATGGTGCTCAGGGGTGGTTGCGTGGCTATGGTTTGGTGACAATGGTGTAGCATTGTCTATGGTTAAACGAGAAAAATATTCTAACACTTTGTGTTAGCACATAAAGTTGCCATGGGTCATATGTAGTTGTTGTTAAGACCTAGGTCCACACCTTTGTCGAGTCTCTCTCTTTTTTGCATGCCTTCCTATAATTTTTTCCTCTTCTGGTTGATAAATTGAGAGTGGTCAAGTCCTTTGTATGCACAAGAAAAAAATATGAGAAAAATGCAACGTTCAGAGCAGTCCATTTCGGGCTTGAAATACAAGAAAGAAGGCAAGTTCAATTTTCAACGGAGGAGATCCTATGTGAAGTTTAGATTAACAACTCTTGTGTATTCATAGTTTCAAAGTCACGCAAGGATTGATGATCAGACAAAAGCTACGAAGTCCCAAAGTAATGAGAGGTTGCCACATCAGCCGGGAGAAAGTCACTTCGGGAGATATTCATGCCCGCATTCAAAATCTCTCGAAGCCCAAAGTGTCGAAGTAACGAGAGGTTGCCACGTCGACCGGGAAAAAGTTACTTCGGGAGATATTCATACCCGCCTTCAAAATATCCCGAAGCCCGAAGTGTCGAAGTAGCGAGAGGCTGCCACATTAACCGAAAGAAATTCACTTTGGGAGATGTTCATGCCTGCGTTCATAATATTTGAAGCCCGAAGTGTCGAAGTAACAAGAGGTTTCCATGTCAACCGAGAGAAAGTTACTTTGGGAGATTTCCATCCGAGCATCCTGAAGTCTCGAAGTGATGTCAGGCTTCCACGTCGTTTCAATCCCTACCACTCCACGAGTTTTTTTCAACTCAACACATGGCACTTATCCGCCGATGATGCATAACATTCATTTCAGGATGCCATGTCACTTGGCGCCCGTACCACTCCAGGATTTTTTCATGCTTCACAATCCAAAATCCCTGAAGCCCGAAGTGTCGAAGTGTCTAAGACACATGGCACTCATCCATCAGTAGTTGTGATAACACAATGATGTCAAGCCACCACATCAGATTCGGGAGATCATCCCTTGAGAGATAATCTTGCTCATCCTTCAAAGCTCCCAAGTGCCAAAATTGGCTCCATATCTAAACATGATTAAAATCATTATGGAGTTGGCAGACAGATAAATTTTAGCGGGGGCACTAAAATAGTAGGGTGTTCCCAGATCGCAGATTGCAATAGATGAATGACCACACTTCATTGTGGGGAAAGAACATGCTCGAACATTAAAATTCTATATCGGTCCGACAATTGAAACCATGGTATAGCGAAAGAGGTACGTGGTAGTTTGTGGTGAATTGCAATGGTTGAAGCGGTGTGGACCCAAACCGCCCTTAGCAACTTCCACAATCATGTGCTTATATAGGGCCCAATCCAAGAGCATCACGTGGAAACAAACTAGGCGTTAAGCCTCATCCTGATTCCTAATCCAAAGGAGAAATCAGTTAATGAAAGAAGGATTGGTGGTTGAACAATCGACTCCCCCCTTAAATGGAAGCATGGGGGGTCTGGTCAAAGAGACAAAAACCTGTCAACCTGAAGTACCACAGAGGGCAGTTTCTCCTGCAAGCCCATACTGACCAGAGTTTCTTTCCAACAGAAGGAACAAGACAAACAAGAGAAGACAAGGGTCAGCTCGCAATGGTGGACTGTTTTGATTATAAATACATCTGATGAATGACATAATAAAAGGAGAGGCGGTTCAGCCCAAGATCGGAGGAAGTTTTGAGAAGGGTAAATTCATGGAGCTGGGTTACACTTTCATAACAATCAAATCTCCAAAATTCTGAAATATGTTTTTTCGGCCGAAAGATATTTTCTTTCAGCCGAACTGGTTTTCGTCCGAACCATTGAACATCAAATCGAATGGTACGGTGACGACGCCGTCAATTTTTCATGTAGAATTTTAGCCGGATGGATTTTTTCATCCAACAATATTTTTTTGGCCAAAAGATATTCCAGTTGAAAACATATTTCGGTCGAAAGTATATTTTGTCTGAAACATTCTTTCAATCAAAATATCTTTTCGACCGAAATATCTTTTCAGCCGAAATATCTTTTGGCTAAACAAATGTTTATATATTTACTGCACATTGGAACTGTATGGTCTTTTGAGCTCTTAGTGAGAGATAGTGATAGTGATGTCTATTGAGTCATTTGTTTGAGAGGTCATTGGCACGGTCTATTGAGTAGTTTGTTGATTTGTTGCGTCCGTTTGAGCGGTCATTTGAGCATTCTTTTGTTGCGGTCGTTTGTTGCGATCTGTTGGTGTGGTTAGTTGTCAGAGTTGTTGGCAAGGTTTTTTGGTGTGCGGATGGGCGTTGGATCTATAGGTATGCATTTTTTTTTAATTTCCATTAAATTTTTATGTAATTTAAAACTTAAATTTAAATTAATTTTTTTAATTTTTAATTTAAATTTTATGTTGGATCTATAGGTCGTTTGTCGTTTGTCATGTGTGAAGCAATAGTCGTTGGCAGAGCTGTCTACTGCGGTCGTTTGTTGTGGTTTGTTGGCGAGTGGACGGGCGTTGGATCTATAGGTATGTTTTTTTTTTGAATTTCCATTAAAGTTTTAGGTAATTTAAAACTTAAATTTAAATTATTTTTTTTAATTTTTAATTTAAATTTGGTTGTGACATGGTCGCGGGTGTCCATCTATGTGGCCAAGTCGTGGGCACGCCAAAGTCTTGGCCATAGGGCTGGCCCCCTGCGGCCAAGTCACAACCCATAGACTGTGACTTGGTCATGGGGGGCCAACCCTGTGGCCAAGCCGAGGGTGTGCCCACGGCTTGGCCATAGAGCTAGACACCCGCAGCCATGTCACAACAAAATTTAAAATAAAAATTAAAAAACAATATTTAATATATAATATTTTCTTTAAGATTTTCTGCAATCAAACAGTAGACAAAATATTTCCTGCATTTAGAATGAGATAAACATGCATTGTTTTAAAATAATGATTACATAAATATTATCTCAACATTAAGTTGATTCTTTTCACCCAAACATCAAGAAATCAATGAACAAGTTAGACGGATATGACTTGGCCGTGGGGGACCAGCCCTGTGGCCAACCTGTTGGCGTGCCCATGGCTTGGCCACAAAGCTGGACACTTGTGCCCATGTCACAACAAAATTTAAAATAAAAATTAAAAAATAATATTTAATAGATAATATTTTCTTTAAGATGTTCTGGAATCAAATGGTAGACGAAATATTTCCTGCATTTAGAATGAGATAGACAGGCATTGTTTTAAAATAATGATTACATAAATATTATCTCAACAGTAAGATGATTATTTTCACCCAAACATCAAGAAATCAATGAACAAGTTAGACCTTTATTATGATGTTCCATTTTTATATTTGTATAGTAAGATTCTCAATAATTTAGGATATAGGTGGACCTACTGAAGTAAACAATGAAATTTATTAAACAACGTAGCTTCAAAATTCAATAATGGAATATGATGATCAAAATGCAACTATATAAGTATATAAAACCTTTTTTTTCAAGTTGCTTTGCAACTTTTTAAAAAGTTTCAGATAGTTGTGAGGAATAGGGGTTGGGTGAAGAGTATAATTTATAAGTTTCATATAGTTGTTAAGAGTAGGGGTTGGGGTGAAGAGTAGGGGTTGGGGTGGATATTTGTAATTTGTAATTTAATTTTTAATTTTTAATTTTTAATTTAATTTTGATTTGTAATTTAATTTGTAGATTTGTAATTTAATTCGTAGATTTGTAATGTAATTTAATTCATAGATTTGTAGTGTAATTTAATTCGTAGATTTGTAATTAATTCGTATATTTGTACTGTAGATTTGTAAATATATTACAAATAAATATGTTCTTCTATTTCTTTCTTTTTTTTAAATATAAATCTTTTTTTATGTTCCTTTAAATATAAATCTGTTCATATGTTCATGTTCTTATATAAATCATGTTCTTCTGTTCTTATATAAGTCTTGTTCCTGTTCTTATATAAATCATGTTCATGTTCTTATATAAATCTTGTTCTTCTGTTCCTTTAAATATAAATTTGTTCTTCTATTTCTTTAAATATAAATATGTTCATTTGTTCCTGTTTTTATATTTAACAATAAATCTCTCTCTCTCTCTCTCTCTCTCTCTCTCTCTCTCTCTCTCTCTCTCTCT
>ML802676.1:276299-315680 GCA_009831015.1 Picea engelmannii | reverse complement strand
AATTTGATATAAATAATTTATAAACAATATGGATTTAGTGAATTTGATATAGACATTTAACAATCAAATATTAAGTTTTTAAATTTGATATAGACATTTAACAATCAAATATTAGGAATAGAGTAAGCATTTAAGTGATTAGTCTGTGCCTGAGCAGTCGGCCACGAGCCAAAACGACTATCTTTCACTCCGGTGTTAAAGATTTAGATTCAAATGGCCTACTTTTCTATGCATAGATAATCTCTTATTAAAATTGGTTGTGAATTGTCTGTGGGGAGCCAGCCCTGTGGCCAAGGCGTGGGCATGCCCATGGCTTGTTCACATGGCTGCCCCCCTGCGGCGAAGTCACGGTTATTTCAAACGTTTTGTATTTTATAAAAATTTCTTATCTTCAAGAATTCAATTTATAAATCCATTTTTACATATGTAATATTAGAGTATCATTTCCAAATCTAAAAACTGTTGGTGCCAAGAACTTGCAGAAGTCAAACTGTATGAAGGATTGATTCTTGGGGTGTGACAAGGCTACTAGGAAACCCAAAAACAATGGTATCCATTATAAAACTATAATTGAGACTTAAGACTTTTGCAATCATGGCAACGACAATTTTGGACATAGGATAAAATGTAAGAGGAGTATGGTAGAGAAGTAGTAGGCATAAAAGTTACTTGAATTAGATGACTCTTAATAAACTTATTGTTCTATATATGTGATATATTAACCTATTCTCTTAAAGTATGTGATCCAAATTAGACCTTTGGTATAACTAGCTCTTATATCCTGAACACCTATAACATATTACATTGTGATATGTTATAACATATTACATTGTAATATGTTATGACATATTACATTGCAATATGTTATGAAGAATCTGCATTAATATAGCACTCAACAAATAAAAACAAACTTTGAAACATAGTTAGTATATTCACTGAAGTCATTCCCTCAACCTCCATAACAGAAACACCAAAATATGTAACAGTCACTTTGCATTAATAGAAAAATTGATAAAAGACGGACCAATATTTCATGTCAAAGCTTCATTTACAAAGTTAGAAGAAATAACAGTTTTAAATACATTTCATAGTTTACATTTTACAATTTGTTTTCAATTTTAATATTTGTGCATATGTATAAAATTTGTACATAGGTTATAATATATGTACATATGTATAATATCTATACATATGTTTCAATTTTAATATCAGTGCATATGTTATAACAATGTAATATGTTATGAAACAATTGCGTTAATATAGCACTAAACAAATAGAAAACAAACAATGAAACATAGACTCTAGAACAACCAAATTCAGTCTCTAGAACAACCAAATTCAACACTCACTTTTGATATGGCTTGTCTTCCAAACCATAGACTTTTATCATAGTAAACTGTTCAAAAAGGAACCAGTCTCCCACTTTGGTATTGTTTTTCAATTGTAGTGACCCTTTGAACTAAAGGAATAATTATAACGAATACTTCATTTTGGATAATAAAGTCTAATATAGAAATAAAAGAGTTTACATACTGCAAAAAACCTTCACTGGTGACATGATCTCTTACCATAGGCATCCACTCAATGGTTGGGAGAGCAACATGTTGGCTGGTCATTCACCATCCTAGACTTAAAATAACCCAGATGTGAGTAGTTTTGATGAATTAACATATAGATCAAGTGAGACTGGTACCTGAATGACCTATACCCCTAAAATTTAAAAATTGTTGGTGCATTGTATTTGCCAAGAATTTGCAGAAGTCAAACTTTATAAAGGTTTGATTCTCGGGGTGTGGCAAGGATACTAGGAAACCCAAAAACAATGATATCCATTATAAAACTATTATACATAGAAACAAACTTTGAAATATAGGTAGTATATTCACTGAAGTCATTCCCTCAACCTCCAGAACAGATACACCGAAACATAGGTAGTATATTCATTGTTATAACATTGGAATATGTTATAACATATTACAATGTAATATGTTATAACGTATTACTATAACATATAATTACAATGTAATATGTTATAACATATTACTATAACATATAATTACATTGTAATGTGTTATAACACATTACAATGTAATATGTTATATAGTAATATATGTTATGACATATTACATTGTAATATGTTATGGAAAATCTGCATTAATATAGCACAACAAATAGAAAAAAAACGATGAAACATAGGTAGTATATTCACTGTAGTCATTCCCTCAACCTCCAGAATAGATACACCGAAATATGTAACAGTCGCTTTGCATTGATAGTGAAACTAATAAATGACATCAATATTTCATGTCACGAGTCTTGGTCACATCTCTCTGTAAGACATGAGTGACCTACTTGTGTATATTTGGTTTTTCATTGAAATTCAAAGATCAACATTTAATGTAATATGCTTGGCTTTTTAGTCAGCAACTGACTGAATTTCACTTTTTTCAGTCTCTAGAACAACCAAATTCAGCACTCACTTTTGATACGGCTTATCTTCCAAACCATAGACTCTTATCATAGTAAACTACTCAAAAAGGAACCAGTCTCCCACTTTGGTGTTATTTTACAATTGTAGTGACCCTTTGACTAAAGGAATAATTATAACGAATACTTCATTTTGGATAATAAAGTCTAATATAGATATAAAAGAGTTTACATACTCCAAAAAACCTTCACTTACATAAAAGAGTTTACATGATCTCTTACCATAGGCAGCCACTCAATGGTTGGGAGAGCAACATGTTGGCTGGTCATTCACCATCCTAGACTTAAAATAACCTAGATGTGTGTAAAGACCCTGAATGATACGACTCCTACGATGTAAAACCGGTAAAAGCACCCTTAATTTTTTTCTTTGTGTGTGTAGGAGGGTAATAAAGACATGGTACTCAACATCGCAACATGACGATGAACACAATGCATGCAACTCATGCAACAACAACATAACGACCTAACATAAATCACATCAATCACCTGGAACCAATGTACGACATTCAACCGACAATAATAAAAATGACTACCCGCATGTCCTACCCTGCAATGGTGTAACACACCCACTACCTATAATCAAAAGTTTTTGTTGTTTTCTCAACAATGAGAATCCCCGATTCATAGGTCTTCTATTTACCTACCTGACTCTCTGTACATAACCGTGGTCTTATGTCCCTTTCCGTCGGGATTTCTGTCTTTAAACATCCTGACTCGTTTAAATGCCAGTTAGTCTCCTAGGCTAAGCTCTTGGTTGCATGGCCTCCTCTATATGAACATGGTCATAACTACCATCTGGGCTATGGGGTTTCTAATGTCAAACTTCATCCCGAGGTCTCCCCTTTACCACCGGGAGGTCAACTTAATCTCGCTATCTCGCGAGTTCGTGAATCAAAGCCTCCAACTCTTCCTTTCAATCTTGCAACACCCGAACTGGCGATACGGGTATAGATCCTTTCTTTGTTAGCGCCCTCCCCACCTGTAACCGTAGGCTAGGCTTAAATGTCAGAGCCTCTTGCAACTCGCACCTTCGTGAGTTTGTGAGTCGAAATCTCGTGCTCTCATGCTGCGATCTCCCGAGACGCGATAGGTCAACGCTGAGTTGACTCCTCCCTTGGCGGTTCTTCGCTACTCGCAACCTCACAACCTCGCCGGTTGAACCGTCGAGTTTTCACCCTCCTATTCCACGAGCCCCTGAGATGCGAGAATTCAATGGAGTGTCGACTCCTATCTCCAGGCAATGCGTGTCCACACGTCGACCATGTGGGTCCCACCTTATGGCTCTTCCACGCGTCCACACGAACATCGACACTCGACACTTCGCGACTTCTGATGTCGAAGGTGGCCCCACTCAACCTCTGAACCCTGAGTGAGCGATAGGTAATAGGGTTCCTGATCCAACGATCATCCCATGACTCAGATTCAATGGCTCTCCTTCCTTCCTCGCTCCTCACGTCTTCGCGACATGGAATAACCAATGTTTGGGCTCTCACCCTGCAAACTTCTGAGTTCGTGAAATCTCTCGATCTCTGCCACCTGTCCTCCTCAGATGGACGGCTCCGATCCTCTCGTGGCTTCACCACTCGTGACTTGGAGCGTCCAATTTTTGGACTCCTACCCCGCGAACCTCCGAGCTCACGAGATCCCCGGATCTCTGCCACTTGTCCTCCTCGGATGGATGGCTCTGATCCTCTCGTGGCTTCGCCACTCACGACTTGGAGCGTCCAATTTTTGGGCTCCTACCCCGCGAGCCTCCGAGCTCACGAGATCACTGGATCTTTGCCACCTGTCCTCCTCGGATGGACGGCTCTGATCCTCTCGCTACTTTGTCGCTTCGTGTCCTCGCGCCTCGCGACTTGGAACATCCAACTTTTGGACTCCCATCTCGCGAACCTCCAAGTTCACGAGTTCCCTAGATCTCTGCCACCTATCCTCCTCGGATGGATGGCTCAGATCCTTTTGTGACCTCGCCACTAGTCGCTTCGTGTCCTCGCGCCTCGCGACTTGGAACATCCAACTTTTGGACTCCCATCTCATGAACCTCTAAGTTCACGAGTTCCCTGGATCTCTACCACCTGTCCTCCTCAGATGGACAGCTCGGATCCTTTCGTGACCTCGCCACTCGTGACTTGGAACATCCAACTTTTGGACTCCCATCTCGTGAACCTCCAAGTTCACAAGTTCCCTGGATATCTGCCACCTGTCCTCCTCGAATGGACGGTTCGGATCCTTTTTGCCCCCGTTCACGAGGCTTAACCCTCATCTATCTCCCTAAAGATCTAACGACTGTCGGGATTCCTAGTTCAGATCTAACGATTCAGATCGGTCCCGATGCCGCACCCTTTTCTACTGCTCTTTGGACGTGGAAAAATAAACAGTCCAGATGTTCTCATGGAGCCTGGGGGTCTACGATTCAGATTTCCTCGTTATCCATGAAGATAGAGGAAAAAGGGGTAAGGCAATTGATGCCCTCGTTCGTTCCTTCAATTTAACAGTCGTGAATGACCGCAGGTTCCCCGACAGGATCTCACCCGTTGATTAATACTTATCCTTACGTTTCTACTTCATGATTTTGAAGAGGGTCATTCCTCTTCATACAGGGTTGCTAAGGCTTGCACATCCAACTCCTTTTTCTGGGTTCTTGGTAAGCCTTTCTAAGAAGGGAATCTCTGTGAAGAGATCAAACCTAGGGCACTCCTGGAAACAGACAAAGGGAAACAAATTCCCGAAGAGGGACTGGAAGTCTGACTTGGTTCAGCTCACGCATAATCAAATCCATTTATCAACATAAATCATGCCTGGTTTCCTCTATTGTAAGCATATATCTATTCATTCTTATCAAACATTGCATCGACATTCTAACACTGAAATCATTTATAATTTCCCAGTTCTATGAGCATATATATATATATATATATATACCAGTCTACGAATTTCACGATGCAATGTATATATATAAAACACTTATCAGAATATAACACCCGAAGTGGGTGTGACTACTAAGAGGGTGTGCTCATCCGGTAGGGTGTTCTAGACACCGGCACCGCTCCTAGTGCAAGTTCTATTGAGAAGTCAATGTCTCTTCTGGGAGGTAGACTCGACATCTCCTCTGGAAACACATCTCAATATTCTCTCAAGATAGGGTGATCATCAGGGATCGGTTTAGCACCTTCGGTTTCTTTTAACACCTATATTTCATATAGGGGACATCCTTTTCGGCAATACTTTCTTATTTTCAATGCTGATACTTGTCTCACCGAGACCGGTTTTCGGATCCCTTGAAGGGTTATCCTTTTTTCTTCTTCGCTCACACATTCTAAGGTTTTATAGTAACAGTCCAGTTTGGCTTTATGGGAAGCCAGCCAGTCCATACCAATCAACAGATCGTATGATCCCAGGGGTAATACATTAAGGGTTTCTTGGGTGGGGAATTCACCCAACATTAATTGACAGGCTGGTATGGCCTCTACCACCTTTCTTTTTGTGCCAGTGGATAACTGTACCAACCATGGTTTAGTTTGCTTCTGTGTCTGTAGCTTACACTTATCAACAGTTCTAGGGGATATATAACTCAAATTTGAACCAGGGTCAATCAAAACAGATACCAGATGGTTGAATATCATACCTTCTATCTCCACCACTGAAGCTTGGTGGTCAGCTTGGTTGTTATCCAAGGCTGCATAGATCTGTGGCACACTCCTTTCCACATCATTGACCGTGGTAGCTTCCTGCATGTTATAAATTTTCCGACTGTTTTGTTGTCGGAGTGGACAGTCTCTCTGGAGATGCTCTCCTCCGCAATCCCAGCATTCCAAAGGCTTCCTTTTTGGGTTATCATTCTTTACTGGTATAGGTCCAGAAGTTTTATTTCCATCCACTGAGGGAAAGTTCTGTTGGAGTACACTCTCGGTTGGAAAGTTCATTCGGTGGTTCTTCTTGTAGTTTTTCAATCCCGAGGAGTTATTTCCCTTTTCCTGAAATCTCGAACCACTCTTATGTTTCCAGTTTCCACGAGACTTTGCCCGATGTCCATATTGTTCATGACAATATGTTGCCTTCCTTATAGTATCTTCTAAGGTCTTTGGCTCGTCGAATTCAATTCGGTTCTGGTATTCCTTGGGTATCCCACTGATGAAGCGTTGGGCCTTCGCCTTCTCTGCTTTGATGTAGGGTACATATCTCAGTAAGTCAAGGAATTTGTTGACATACTCCTCCATATTAAGTTGTCCCAGTTTGAGTTCATAAAACTCTTTATCCTTCTCATTGAAATACCTTTCTGACAAATACTTCTTCCGGAAGTACTTCTCGAACCGTTTCCAAGAAAGGTCCTCCTCGTGGACCCCTTTCATATTCTTAAGGTCTTCCCACCAGATGGAAGTCTTCCCATTCAGATTGAAAGTGGCCACTCGGGCCTTCAGGTTCTCTGAGAAATCATGGACTCTGAAATATTTCTTCAGTCCAAGTAGCCAAGCCTCAACTTCCTCTCCCTTCTTTATCTCGCCATCGAAGGAGGGAGGTTTGGCCTTTTTGAATTCCTCAAATTTATGACTCTTAGAAATCCTTTTCTTCTTCTATTTCTTTTGAGAATAGGAACTGGTCCTGCTGCTGGAAGAGCCTTCTGAATCGCCAGCTTCCTTCTCAGTGGAATCGTCTGGCACTGGTACTTTACCTCTCGGGTGGACCTTTCTTGACGTGCTTCTCTCAGTATGACCACTGATACGACCATGATTCTGCATCTCAGGTTCATGTTGCATTTGTCATTGTAGGTCGGATAATCTCTGCAGTCAGACTACATTGATCTCGGTTTTCTTTTCTTGTTCTTTCATCATTCTTTCATTATTGGCCTTGCATCTTTGCAATTCGACCATGAGACTCCTCACAGTCTCAGCTAGGTCTGGAGGGGTTCCTATTGCTCTTCTTTCATCAGACTCCTCTTCTCTATTGTGGGAGCCTTCTCCCACCTCTTGGTGAGTCACCATACGCTGCGTTTGTAGCTTCCTGTGGTTGATCATCCGCTGGAGTGAACAGACAAACGCTGGCTATTAGTCCAGAGTTAAATTCATTTTATAATGTGCGCATAGTTTCATAACTCTTTCTCATGCATACACAGTCGGGTTTTCATATTCCAAGTTTTTAATTCCTGGACAAGATAGTTAAGTCAGGGGGTTACTCCTCATAAGAGTGTTTCAAACGAGGTTTATGCGCGACTGGTGCATGAGCCCAATCAGGCCGAGTGTTGTAACCATGCTTTGATACCACTTTGTAACACACCCACTACCTATAATCAAAAGGTTTTGTTGTTTTCTCAACAATGAGAATCCCCGATTCACAGGTCTTCTATTTACCTACCTGACTCTCTGTACATAATCGTGGTCTTATGTCCCTTTCCGTCGGGATTTTTGTCTTTAAACATCCCGACTCATTTAAATTCCAGTTAGTCTCCTAGGCTAAGATCTTGGTTGCATGGCCTCCTCTATATGAACATGGTCATAACTACCATCGGGGCTACGGGATTTCTAATGTCAAACTTCATCCCGAGGTATCCCCTTTACCACCAGGAGGTCAACTTAATCTCTCTATCTCACGAATTCGTGAATCAAAGCCTCCAACTCTTCCTTTCCAATCTTGCGACACCCGAACTGGCGATACGGGTATAGCTCCTTTCTTTGTTAGCGCCCTCCCCACCTATAACCGTAGGCTAGGCTTAAATTCCACGCCTCTTGCAACTTGCACCTTCGTGAGTTTATGAGTCGAACTCTCGTGCTCTCCTGTTGCGATCTCCCGAGACGTGATAGGTCAACGCTGAGTTGACTCCTCCCTTGGCGGTTCTTCGCTACTCGCAACCTCGCAACCTCACCGGTTGAACCGTCAAGTTTTCACCCTCCTATTCTGTGAGCCCCCGAGATGCAAGAATTAAACGGATTTTCGACTCCTATCTCTAGGCAACGCGTGTACACCCATCGACCACGTGGGTCCCACCTTATGGCTCTGCCACACGTCCACTAGAACCTCGACACTCGGCACTTCACGACTTCTGATGTCGAAGATGGCCCCACTCAACCTCCGAACACCGAGTGTGCGATAGGCGATAGGGTTCCTAATCCAACGATCCTCCTACAACCCAGATTCAATGGCTCTCCTTCCTTCCTCACTCCTCACATCTTCGCGACTTGGAGTAACCAATGTTTGGGCTCTCACCCTACGAACTTCTAAGTTCGCGAGATCTCTCGATCTCTGCCACCTGTCCTCCTCAGATGGACGACTCCGATCCTCTCGTGGCTTCGCCACTCGCGACTTTGAGCATCCAATTTTTGGAATCCTACCCCACGAACCTCCAAGCTCACGAGATCCCCGGATCTCTGCCACCTGTTCTCCTCAGATGGACGGCTCTGATCCTCTCATGGCTTCGCCACTCGCGACTTGGAGTGTCCAATTTTTGGGCTCCTACCCCACGAGCCTCTAAGCTCACAAGATCACCGAATCTCTGCCACCTGTCCTCTTCAGATGGACGGCTCTGATCCTCTCGCTACTTCGTCGCTTTGTGTCCTCGCGCCTCGCGACTTTGAACATCCAACTTTTGGACTCCCATCTCGCGAACCTCCGAGTTCACGAGTTCCCTGGATCTCTGCCACCTATCCTCCTCGGATGGACAGCTCGGATCCTTTCGTGACCTCGCCACTCGTCGCTTCATGTCCTCACGCCTCGCGACTTGGAACATCCAACTTTTGGACTCCCATCTCACGAACCTCCGAGTTCATGAGTTCCCTGGATCTTTGCCACCTGTCCTCCTTGGATGGACGGCTCGGATCCTTTCATGACCTCACGACTTGCGACTTGGAACATCCAACTTTTGGACTCCCATCTCGCGAACCTCCGAGTTCACAAGTTCCCTGGATCTCTGCCACCTTTCCTCCTCGGATGGACGGCTCGGATCCTTTTTTCCCCCGTTCATGAGGCTTAACCCTCGTCTATCTCCCTAAAGATCTAACGACTATCAGGATTCCTAGTTCAAATCTTACGATTCAGATCGGTCCCGATGTTGTGCCCTTTTCTACTGCTCTTTGGACGTGGAAAAATCAACAGTCCAAATGTTCTCATGGAGCCTGGGGGTCTACGATTCAGATTTCCTCGCTATCCATGAAGATAGAGGAAAAAGGGGTAAGGAAATTGATTCCCTCGTTCGTTCCTTCGATTTAACGGTCGTGAATGACCACAGGTTCCCCGACAGGATCTCATCCGTTGATCAATACTTATCCTTACGCTGCTACTTCGGGATTTTGAAGAGGTTCATTCCTCTTCATACAGGGTTGCTAAGGCTTGCACATCCAAGTCCTTTTTTCCGGTTCTTGGTAAGCCTTTCTAAGAAGGGAATCTCTGTGAAGAGATCAAACCCAGGGCACTCCTAGAAATAGACAAAGGGAAACAAATTCCCGAAGAGGGACTAGAAGTCTGACTTGGTTCAGCTCACGCATAATCAAATCCATTTATCAACATAAATGATGCACGATTTCCTCTATTGTAAGCATATATCTATTCATTCTTATCAAACATTGCATCGACATTCTAACATTGAAATCATTTACAATTTCCCAGTTCTATGAGCATATATATATACCAGTCTATGAATTTCACGATGCAATGTATATATATAAAACACTTATCAGAATATAACACCCGAAGTGGGTGTGACTACTGAGAGGGGTGCTCGTTTCCACCCAATCGTAGGCTCAGCGACTCCCAACGGATTTACCACTAGCCACCCCCGAGCTGAGACCACGATGCTCTAAGACTGTGTCTCTCTGCCTGCTAGTGACCAGGAGCGAAGGTTGCAATCCTTCCTCTCTGTTATTACTCACTATGCGTAAAAATTGCCAGAGTTCCCCTCGCCTCTGCCCCCCCTTTTCATCGCTTCTGCCATACGCCTTATCCTCTCGCGAGGTTGTGTGTGGAACGATCACCCTCACGCCAGTCAGGCCTGACGGCTCCACGGATGGGTGGTTCACAATCCCATCCCTCATCAAGCCGCCTGCCTACCAGCCTGCGAGACATTAAATTTGGGGGCCAGCGAGCCACTTTTGGTTATCCGGGCCAGTGGAGTCCAAATACGGTATTCATTCAGGGTGGAAGTTAACGCCACCTTTTCAGGAGCCTTCCACCACCATCGTGGTCTATTTTCTTCACATCCCCTCTCAGCAGTCCTGTAATAATTTCAAAATATTATTCACATTCATTGACCTCTTCCTGCAGGTCCATTTACATCCCATATACATACTTATGAGTTTTCTTTAGTCCTTGGCCAGTCCAGTTATATTTACAATCTGGGGGAAACAGGGTGTTACAATTCCCTCCCCCTTAAAAGGAACATCATCCTCGATGTTCTTAGCTACTAACATGAATTACATGTACAGAAGTAAACAAAATCGGATATGCCTGTCTCATGGCATCCTCCATTTCCCATGTAGCCTCATCTGGGCCAAAATGTTTCCACTGCACCTTGACCTATGCAATGGTTTTGTTCTGGAGCAGGGTTTCCTTTCTGTCCAGTATGCATTGGGTCTCTGGTAGAAATTCTCCCTTCGGTTCCACCTGGATCACAGACCAGTCAATTATATGATTAGCATCATGTACATATTTCTTTAATAATGAAACATGGAAAACATTATGTGCTTTTACTGTGGGAGGAAGTGCTAGCTGATAGGCTACAGGTCCCACTCTGTCTAGAACTTCAAAGGGCCCACAATACCGGGGTGCCAATTTGGCAAAAGCTCCCATTTTTAGGGAACTCCTTCTGGGCTTAATTCTGAGATATACATGATCTCCTGTTTGGAATTCTCTTGGAGTTTTCTTCTAATTAGCATAGCTTTTCTGTCGGTTTTGGGAGACCTTCAGATTTTGTTTTATCTGAGTCACTTGTTGTTCCATTTCTTTCAACATGTCGGGTCCAAAAGAAATCCTATTTATAGGATTGCTCCAGCTGACTAGGGTATTACATTGTCTACCATAGAGGACCTCGAATGGACTCATTTTTAAGGATGCTTGATAGCCGTTGTTATAGGAAAATTCTACCAATGGCAGGTAGTCCTCCCATTTCCTGGGCTGATGCATTACATGCATCCTTAACATATCCTCTAATATATGATTCATTCTTTCTGTCTGACCATCGGTTTGAGGGTGATAGGCGGTGCTAAATAACAGTTTGGTTTCCAAATCTGCCATTAGTGATCTCCAGAAATTGGAAGTGAACTTTGTGTCTCTGTCAGATATTATCTCTCTCAGCATGCCGTGCAGTCGGAACACCTCTTTCATGAATACCTGTGCGATATCTATCGCCTTGCAGGTCGATTTGAAGGGGATGAAATGAGTAGATTTTCTCAGTTTATCCACCACTACCATAATGGTGTCATTCTATTTGGTTGAAGTTGGTAATCCAGTGATAAAATCCATGGAGATGGTTTCCCATTTCCATTCCGGGATGGGTAAAGGGTGTAATAGTCCTGCTGGGTGTCGATGTTCTACTTTAACGTGTTGGCATTCTATGCATTGGGCCAAATATGTGGCTACCTCCTTCTTCAATCCCGACCAGTAAAATTGTTTTCGGGTGGCCGTAATCATTTTCTGGTATCCTGGGTGACCAGTGTAGGGTCTTTTATGTAGTTCATCCATGATGAACCTCTTCAAGTCATCACAATTGGGAATGTACAGTCTATCTCTGTAGGTGAGTAGACCTCCTTCGGTCACCTTCGTATTTTTCCCCAGTGGGTTCTTGTTGTAGGTACAGGGTCACATTTCGGGCGAAGGGATCCATTTCTTGTGCCTCTTTGACTCTGTTCTTGACATCTATCTCATAGGTACTCACTGCTGCCAGGTGAATTGTTCTCATGCTTCTGCTAAGGGCATCGGCCACTCTATTCTCCTTCCCTTTAATGTGTTTGATTTCAAAGTCAAATTCGCTAAGAAGGGCCATCCATCTAGCTTGTCTAGCATTGAGCTTGGGTTGGTCAAACAGATATCGTAATCCACAGTGATCTGTCATAAGCACAAATTTCCTTCCCAGGAGGTAATGCCTCCACATTTTTAAGGCATGCACTATGGCAGCCAATTCTAAATCATGAGTCACATAGTTGACCTCATGTTCATTCAATTTTCAGGAGTCGTAGCAGATCACCTTTCCTTCCTGCATAAGGACTCCTCCGAGCCCTTCCTTACAAGCATCTGTGCATACCAGGAAGTCAGCTTCTAGGTCGGCGATTTTCAACACGGGTGCATGGGTTAGTAGATGTTTCATGGTTTGGAGTCTTTCTTCGCATTGTTGTGTCCACAGGAATTTGGTTCCCTTCTTCTGGAGGGCAGTGATTGGACAACCAATCTTGGAGAAATATTTTATAAATCTCCTATAGTATCCCACCAATCCCATAAAGTATCTGATGTTTGAGACCTCCTTTGGGGTAGGCCATTCCATGATAGACCTGATCTTGTCAGGATCCACTGCCACCCCTCCCTCGGACAGAACATGTCCCAAGTAATGTATTTGCTTCTGAAAGAAATCACACTTGCTGAATTTAGCGTAGAGTTGATGCTCTCTTAGCACTTGCAGCACAAGTCTAATATGTTCTTCATGTTCTTCTCTACTCTTAGAGTAGATTAATATGTCATCAATAAAAACTAGTACAAATTTATCTAGAAATTTACTAAGTACATTGTTCATTAAGCACATGAAAGTGGCAGGGGCGTTGGTTAACCCAAACGGCACTACCACAAACTCATAATGGCCATACCGTGTCCGGAAAGCGGTCTTATGGATGTCTTCACCCTTGATTCGGACTTGATGGTATCCTGACCTCAAGTCAATTTTTGAGAACATAGACGCTCCTCCTAACTGATCGAATAGATCATCGATCCTGGGCAAGGGGTATTTGTTCTTTATGGTTACTTTATTAAGTTGTCTGTAGTCTATCCACAGTCTAAGGGTTCCATCCTTCTTTTTCACAAACAGGACCGGTGCTCCCCATGGGGACACGCTGGGTTGAATATAACCCTTTTCCATCATTTCTTTCAATTGCAATTTGAGTTCAACTAACTCAGGTGTGCTCATCCGGTAGGGTGTTCTAGACACCAGCACCGCTCCTAGTGCAAGTTCTATTGAGAAGTCAATGTCTCTTCTCGGAGGTAGACTCGGTATCTCCTCTGGAAACACATCTCGGTATTCTCTCAAGATAGGGTGATCATCAGAGCTGGGTTTAGCACCTTCGGTTGCTTTTAATACCTATATTTCATATAGGGGACATCCTTTTTGGCAATACTTTCTCATTTGCAATGCTGATACTTGTCTCACCGAGACCGGTTTTCGGATCCCTTGAAGGGTTATCCTTTTTCCTTCTTCGCTCACACATTCTAAGGTTTTATAGTAATAGTCCAGTTTGGCTTTATGGGCAGCCAGCCAGTCCATACCAATCAACAGATCGTATGATCCCAGGGGTAATACATTAAGGGTTGCTTGGGTGGGGAATTCACCCAACATTAATTGACAGGATGGTATGGCCTCTACCACCTTTCTTTTTGTGCCAGTGGCTAACTGTACCAACCATGGTTTAGTTTGCTTCTGTGGCTATAGCTTACACTTATCAACAATTCTAGGGGATATATAACTCAAATTTGAACCAGGGTCAATCAAAACAGATACCATATGGTTGAAGATCATACCTTCTATCTCCACCACTGAAGCTTGGTGGTCAGCTTGGTTGTTATCCAAGGCTGCATAGATCTGTGGCACACTCCTTTCCACATCATTGATCGTGGTAGCTTCCTGCATGTTATAAATTTTTCGACTGTTCTGTTGTTGGAGTGGACAGTCTCTCCAGAGATGCTCTCCTCTACAATCCCATCATTCCAAAGGCTTCCTTTTTGGGTTATCAGTCTTTACTGGTATAGGTCCAGAAGTTTTATTTCCATCCACTGAGGGAAAGTTCTATTCGAGTACACTCTGGGTTGGAAAGTTCATTCGGTGGTTCTTCTTGTAGTTTTTCAATCCCAAGGAGTTATTTCCCTTTTCCTGAAATCTCGAACCACTCTTTTGTTTCCAGTTTCCACGAGACTTTTCCCGATTTCCATATTGTTCATGACAATATGTTGCCTTCCTTATAGTGTCTTCTAAGGTCTTTGGCTTGTCGAATTCAATTCGGTTCCGGTATTCCTTCGGTAGCCCACTGATGAAGCGTTGGGCCTTCGCCTTCTCTGCTTTGATGTAGGGTACATATCTCAGTAAGTCAAGGAATTTTTTGACATACTCCTCCATAGTAAGTTGTCCCAGTTTGAGTTCAAAAAACTCTTTAGCCTTCTCGTCAAAATACCTTTCTGACAAATACTTCTTCCAGAAGTAATTCTCGAACCGTTTCCAAGAAAGGTCCTCCTCGTGGACCCCTTTCATATTCTTAAGGTCTTCCCACCAGATGGAAGCCTTCCCGTTCAGATTGAAAGTGGCCACTCGAGCCTTCAGGTTCTCTGAGAAATCATGGACTCTGAAATATTTCTTCAGTCCAAGTAGCCAAGCCTCAACTTCCTCTCCCTTCTTTATCTCGCCATCGAAGGAGGGAGGTTTGGCATTTTTGAATTCCTCAAATTTATGAATCTTAGAAGTCCTTTTCTTCTTCTGTTTCTTTTGAGAATAGGAACTGGTCCTGCTATTGGAAGAGCCTTCTGAATCGCCATCTTCCTTCTCAGTGGAATCATCTGGCACTGGTACTTTACCTCTGGGGTGGACCTTTCTTGACGTGCTTCTCTCAGTATGACCACTGATACGACCATGATTCTGCATCTCAGGTTCATGCTGCATTTGTCACTGTAGGTCGGATAAGCTCTGCAGTAAAACTGCATTGATCTCGGTTTGCTTTTCTTGTTCTTTCATCATTCTTTCATTATCGGCCTTGCATCTTTGCAATTCGACCATGAGACTCCTCACAGTCTCAGCTAGGTCTAGAGGGGTTCCTATTGCTCTTCTCTCATCAGACTCCTCGTCTCTATTGTGGGAGCCTTCTCCCACCTATTGGTGAGTCACCATACGCTACGTTTGTAGCTTCCTACTGTTGATCGTCCGCTGGAGTGAACAGACAAACGCTGGCTATTAGTCCAGAGTTAAGTTCATTTTATAATGTGCGCATAGTTTCATAACTCTTTCTCATGCATACACAGTCAAGTTTTCATATTCCAAGTTTTTAATTCCTGGACAAGATAGTTAAGTCAGGGGGTTACTCCTCATAGGAGTGTTTCAAATGAGGTTTATGGGGACTGGTGCATGAGCCCAATCAGGCCAAGTGTTGTAACCATGCTCTGATACCACTTTGTAACACACCCACTACCTATAATCAAAAGTTTTCGTTGTTTTCTCAACAATGAGAATCCCCGATTCACAGGTCTTCTATTTACCTACCTGACTCTCTGCACATAACCATGGTCTTATGGCCCTTTCTGTCAGGATTTTTGTCTTTAAACATCCTGACTCGTTTAAATGCTAGTTAGTCTCCTAGGCTAAGCTCTTGGTTGCATGGCTTCCTCTATATGAACATGTTCATAACTACCATCGGGGCTACAGGGTTTCTAATGTCAAACTTCATCCCGAGGTCTCCCCTTTACCACCGGGAGGTCAACTTAATATCGTTATCTCGCGAGTTCGTGAATCAAAGCCTCAAACTCTTCCTTTCCAATCTTGCGACACCCGAACTGGCGATACAGGTATAGCTCCTTTCTTTGTTAGCTCCCTCCCCACTTGTAACCGTAGGCTAGGCTTAAACATCACGCCTCTCGCAACTCGCACCTTCGTGAGTTTATGATTCGAACTCTTGTGCTCTCCTATTGAGATCTCCTGAGACACGATAGGTCAACGCTGATTTGACTCCTCCCTTGGCAGTTCTTCGCTACTCGCAACCTCGCAACCTCACCAGTTGAACCTTCGAGTTTTCACCCTCCTATTCTGCGAGCCCCCGAGATGCGAGAATTCAACGGAGTGTCGACTCCTATCTCTAGGCAACGTGTGTCCACCCATCGACCACGCGGGTCCCACCTTATGGCTCTGCCACGTGTCCACTAGAACCTCGACACTCGGCACTTCACGACTTCTGATGTCGAAGATGGCCCCACTCAACCTCCGAACACCGAGTGTGCGATAGGCGATAGGGTTCCCGATCCAACGATCCTCCTACAACCCAGATTCAATGGCTCTCCTTCCTTCCTCGCTCCTCACGTCTTTGCGACTTGGAGTAACCAATGTTTGGGCTCTCACCCTGCAAACTTCTGAGTTCGCGAGATCTCTCGATCTTTGAAACCTGTCCTCCTCAGATGGACGACTCCGATCCTCTCTTGGCTTCGCCACTCGCGACTTGGAGCGTCCAATTTTTGGAATCCTACCCCACGAACCTCCGAGCTCACGAGATCCCCGGATCTCTGCCACCTATCCTCCTCGGATGGACGGCTCTAATCCTCTCGTGGCTTCGCCACTCGCGACTTGGAGCGTCCAATTTTTGGGCTCCTACCCCGCGAGCCTCTAAGCTCACGAGATCACTGGATCTCTGCCACCTGTCCTCCTCAAATGGACGGCTCTGATCCTCTCGCTACTTCGTCACTTTGTGTCCTCGCGCCTCGCGACTTGGAACATCCAAATTTTGGACTCCCATCTCGCGAACCTCCGAGTTCACGAGTTCCCTGGATCTCTGCCACCTATCCTCCTCGGATGGACGGCTCGGATCCTTTCGTGACCTCGCCACTCGTCGCTTCGTGTCCTCGCGCCTCGCGACTTGGAACATCCAACTTTTGGACTCCCATCTCGCGAAACTCTGAGTTCATGAGTTCCCTGGATCTCTGCCACCTGTCCTCCTTGGATGGATGGCTTGGATCCTTTCATGACCTCACCACTCGCGACTTGGAACATCCAAATTTTGGACTCCCATCTCGTGAACCTCCGAGTTCACGAGTTCCCTGGATATCTGCCACCTTTCCTCCTTGGATGGATGGCTCGGATCCTTTTTGCCCCCATTCACGAGGCTTAACCCTCATCTATCTCCCTAAAGATCTAACGACTGTCATGATTCCTAGTTCAGATCTAACGATTCAGATCGGTCCCGATGCCGCACCCTTTTCTACTGCTCTTTGGACATGGAAAAATCAATAGTCCATATGTTCTCATGCAGCCTGGGGGTCTATGATTCAGATTTCCTCGCTATCCATGAAGATAGAGGAAAAAGGGGTAAGGCAATTGACGCCCTCGTTCGTTCTTTCGATTTAACGGTCGTGAATGACCGCAGGTTCCCTGACAGGATCTCATCCGTTGATCAATACTTATCCTTACGCTGCTACTTCAGGATTTTGAAGAGGGTCATTCCTCTTCATACAGGGTTGCTAAGGCTTTCACATCCAAGTCCTTTTTCTCGGTTCTTGGTAAGCCTTTCTAAGAAGGGAATCTCTGTGAAGAGAACAAACCCAGGGCACTCCTAGAAACAGACAAAGGGAAACAAATTCCCGAAGAGGGACTGGAAGTCTGACTTGGTTCATCTCACGCATAATCAAATCCATTTATCAACATAAATCATGCCTGGTTTCCTCTATTGTAAGCATATATCTATTCATTCTTATCAAACATTGCATCGACATTCTAACATTGAAATCATTTCAATTTCCCAGTTCTATGAGCATATATATATATATATATATATATATATATATACCACTCTATGAATTTCACGATGCAATGTATATATATAAAACACTTATCAGAATATAACAGCTGAAGTGGGTGTGACTACTGAGAGGGGTGCTCGTTTCCACCCAATCGTAGGCTCAGCGACTCCCAACGGATTTACCACTAGCCACCCCTGAGCTGAGACCACGATGCTCTGAGACTGTGTCTCTCTGCCTGCTAGTGACCAGGAGCGAAGGTTGCAATCCTTCCTCTCTGCTATCACTCACTATGCGTAAAAATTGCCAGAGTTCCCCTCGCCTCAAAGTACTAAATTTTGAATAAAAAGTCATTCAACTATCATTTAAATAATTTATGGGTAAATAAAACTGTCACCAAATAACATTTATGTAAGTTAAAATCTTGGAAACATCTATTTCGGAATATTAGTGCATTGAAAACTATCTGTAGTGTCTACTCAGGCATAGCCAAAAATACAACCAATAACATTGATAATCTTTTTCAACAGAAAGGGGTTTCCAAATTAGCAAAACGCAATGCAACATTCAAGGGAAAACGCAACCACAACTTGAAGGCGATTCGTGGTCATTCTGGCAAGTGAACTCAAGATTAAATGGCTAAAATCATGGGAGATTTCTACAGCAACACAGTCAGAGTTTTCAGCAAAACAATGGGGGGCGTAAACAGCCAGAGGGAATTCGGTTGGGAGCCACCATTCGTGGGCGTTAATTCTGGTAAAACAGGTCTGAAATTATAAACAAAAATTGTGCAAAGGATCTGTGTCAGTCAATTGTGGTCAAAATCTGGGAAAAAATCTCTGACAGAGATTCAGAGATAGCAGGGAGATCGTAGAGCACACTCCACCTGTAAATTTCGTGGTTAACAATAGTATACAGTCACATTTTATTTAGTTGGTGGATTGTGTTAGCTACAACCAATAACCATATGTGAGAAGTGCATACAATACTATATTGCAACAAGTGCAAATGAAGGGACTTGCGTCAATCATACATTTATACAGTATTAGGTGTTGATCATTGTAGTTATATGATATTTTATGTTGATCGTTGGAGTAAAAGCAATGAGGTATTTTACAATAACCAAATCGGAGCAACCAATGCATCCCAAATGCAACAGAAGTACCAAAATAAGAGATCACCTCAGACAGGTTAGGATAGTATAATCAGTGCATGTGGGATCATGCAATCACTGCACAGTCAATCGTTCGTGGGAAACCTTTACACCCTTCCAAACGCAGAAAACATTACACAGTCCATACGCCATATTAAATGCAGAGAGACAATACATAGTCAACCAATTGTTCAACGCGCCCAGGTGCAAAGGTTTCAAATTGTTTTCTTCTCTCAGGGTACCCAACAACACAATGGAGATAATACAGTCTATTTTTCCTTGAGAAAAAAAATGGGGCATGAGGAAAAACCATCCCCAACACGCAGATACGAAACAGTGGGTCGATTGCAATGAAAAAAAAAAACCTCAAAAATCACAGGCCACTCAAATTTTTGCAGACTGGAATCGTTAAAATGTTTTTCATTAAATTAAGGGCATAGCAATTGCAGACCAAAAAAAATTTAAATCGACTGACAGGAATATCAAATCCCCTCCTTTTTTTTTATTTCTAGCAAGAAAATTATAAGGACGCAGACCGAGAAGGGAGTCGTTTTCGCGTTTCTAGGATATGAATACCATGCCGATTTAAAATTTTCATCCAAGAACAACGTTGGGTTAAAATTGATCCATCCAAATATACACACGGGGTAAAAATGATATAGTAACGAGATAAAAACAAGTTGAGGATGAAGAAACACTTCGCCAACAATCAATTGGTAGAGTTAGATAATCACATCAAGGCGCAAGGTGACAAACTGCCAGGGAAAACAACAGAGGTAGATGGATGAGTTCGTCCTTCACTTCACCATTCTCGCATAGAAAAGCAAGGCATTGAGATCCATAGGTCTTTTAACGCTAAGGCGACAACTGTAGATCAAGCTCCTAGCTGACTGCTCAGGTGAGGACTGGCGTGCTAGGGACGAAGGCAAACAATCACATGGGTCACAATCAAACACCACAGGGTTGTCAAGTCATGCAGGAGTGAAGACCATGGGAGTCAACAATCATCAAGCTAGGCTAAGAACAGTTCCAGTCATCAAACTTTAAAAATAACTCAGTTTAACTACCCAACAATCATGTAGGTCCAAATCATAAATCCTACAACAATCTACCATTCAAACGAAGAAAGTGTATCGTTGCGTCTTCGCCCGCTCTGAATGATGTCCCACGTGCTCCGTGCAACTCCTACTTGTCGATCGTCGAAACTTCATCGGTACCTCCTAGCCAATGCTAGGGGTACTCTTCTTCCCCCTTAGCCCCCCGAGCCACAAAGGGGTCACGCACACACTATCCAGAAATTTTGTCTAGCTCCCAGCTCGCCTCGCAAGGTCGAGCTACCACTCCTCTCCGAGCTGGGTATCCCAACTCCCAAAAGTAAATCAATCAAGTCAATATTTTTGCAGTGTAACGTTACGCAAACAGAATATGATCCAACCTCCATCACCTCCCTTCATTATATAGAGTTTCGTGGTTCCTTACTTTCCAAATTTCTTTTTTAGTTAAGTTTTAATAATTAATATTCTAAAAATTCTTCTTTGTACAAGTGTCACCCATCCCCTTCATTCCTTCATTATTTAATTCCTTTAATTAATTAACTATCTTATTTCCCTCACCCACCTAGAGTTACTCCTAGAATCACTCCTAGGTGTCCCTAAATTCCCTTACAGGTTTTAAAGGCTTTCCCTATTATGAAATTTCTAATTCAGTTTAAAATTAGAAAGATCTTAAATGTAGATTCTTTACTAAGTTGACTTCCCACTTTTTCCCTTAAGTTCCCCCTTTTCCCTTTTTATGTTACCTCTTTTCCCCAGTTTCCTATTTTTTTTATTTTCCATCTTTCCCCTTTTTCTTAGAACTCAAAAAGGCAGGTGTGGAATTTAACCCCTTTTCCCTTTTATCATTAATTTAGTATATTTTAAATTATCAAAAGATAAAATAATTAATTCCCTCTTTACATTCTATAACCACAGATTTTATTTCTTATGAATAAATTAATTTCTTACTCCCTTCATGTTACAAAATTTTATGAAGATCATAATCATTATTTAAGTGGTTTTTATTTTAATTATTATTATTTTATTTTATTTTATCTATTTATTATATTTTTTTATTAATTTTTTTTTTTTAAAGGTAGACAAAATTTTACCCCTAGGGTAATTTTAGACTTAGAACTTAGATTTTGTATTGGGCGACATTTAATTAGGGAAATTGTTTTAAAAATTACTTAACATATTATTCGTCCTAAGGCCATCTAGGTTCATTCCTCTATCATCAACAACGCGACGTGCCCTTCAGGATGCACTAGTGCTCCAAGGGTGTCACTCGCCTCATCTGTTCCCTTGTGCGATGTGCCCTTCCGGATGCACTACATGCTCCAAGGGTGCCACTCGTCGCTCTCCATTTTTCTTGAGCGACGTGCCCTTCAGGATGCACCACGTGCTCCAAGGGTGCCACTCACCTCTTGAATAACTTGGTAGACATCAATAACCCCTAGAGTCAATACTCCGCCAGGTGAACCTGTAGGAGACTAAGGATTTCTAAGGAATAAGGCCCCAGCCTTATTGCGCGCCCCTTAGAATCATCGTGAGTGACTGTCGCAGTCTGCCCTCACGACATCATGGGTCCTCTCGAACTAGGTAATCGTTAACCTACAGTCCGAGCCACGACAGGAGTGCTAGTCGGCTGTGGGAGGGCTATTGTCCACACCTCTCCCTCAACATCTCTAGTAGTCATGTGTGACCCCTTTATTCCATATGTGAGTCTGGTCGGTAAGCTATTGTTAGCCTGCATCATCAACAAATCATGTCAGAACATATTCATATCATATCATCTAGTCAGATGCACTAATATCATAGTAAAACAATCAAACCCCAATGGTACACTCCCTGACTTGATACGGAGTCCAAGGGGTTCCATCGATGCCCCTGCATCCTCAAGGTCCAAAACCTGCACACTCAGTAAAACCGAGTCAATAGCACCTGTCTATGTCAATGTAGTAAAACAACATGTCATCAACCCTTAACGCATCATAATCAAGGTCAAAAGTTTTAATAGCATAATAATCCGGATCACTTGTGAGCAAGTGTCCTCAAAGAATAAGTTCACTTAGTGCGCCAGAGCGAGATGTTACATACACCCCCTCTTGGTATAAACTTCGTCTTGAATTTTCACAGTATAAATGTTGAAATAAAGTGTATCACAGTATCATGTGTCTATCAATCAAACAAAAATGGGAACTGCTAGCACATATCATATGCGTCCTCCCAGGTCACCGAGTGCGGACTATAATTGTCCCACTAGACCTTGACCTGATCTACCATTCGATGTCATAGCTATCAAATGCGATGATCCAAGATGCGGACCGGCTCAGCCGTGAGCACTCCCTCGTCCAATACCTGCAAGGAACTCATGTCAATAACATGTGTAGGATCACTAATATAATGTCTCAAAACAGATACATGAAAAACATCGTGCATACGCCTCAAAGAATCAGGCAAGGCTAGTCGATAGGACATGAGCCCCTTTCTCTCCACAATCTCAAAAGGTCCCATGAACCTAGGAGATATTTTATCTCCCTACCCAAACTTGATCGAACTCTTATGCGTTTTAACACACAAGAAGACTCGATCACCGATCTCGTAACTAGGGTCGACACGGTGTGCATCAGCATAACTCTTATGTCGATCATGTGCTTCTTTAATCCTTTGTCTTATTGTTTTAATTTTCTCTTCCATTTCTTGGATTGCTTCTAGTCCCACCAGGACCCTATCCTCAAGCCGATCCTAATTCAAGGGCATCCAACACGGTCGCTCATAAAGAAACTCGAAGGGCGCCATCTTGATGGTGCTTTGGTAACTGTTGTTGTAAGCGAACTCCACTAGTGGCAAGAATTCTTCCCAATGATTTTGTTGGTCCATCACGTACATGCGAAACATGTCCTCCAAGGTTTTATTCATTCGTTTGGTCTACCCATCAGTCTTCGAGTGATACGCAGTACTAAAGTTAAGTTGGGTTCCCAAGGCCTCTTGGAAACTCATCCAAAATCGCCCAGTAAACATTGATCCTCGATCAGATATACGCACAAGAATAAAGTGAGCACTCTTCATCAGAGTGTCTACTATTATGAAAATCGAGTCATGTCTCCTTACCGTTAGTGGAAATCCAACAATAAAATCCATAGAAATAACCTCCCATTTCGATTCTGGAATAGCGTGTGGTTGTAGTAATCTGGGTGGGTGTCTATGTTCAGCCTTTACCTACTGACATTCTAGACATCTGGCCACATAGTTTACTATGTCTGCCTTCATTCCCTTCCAGATAAATAAGGGTTTAAGGTCCGCCCTCATCTTTCTGACTCCTGGGTGAGCCATGTAAACTGCTCTATGAGCCTCGCTCAGGATCAACATCCTCAATTCGTTGTTCGACGGTACATAGATCCGATTTTTAAACCTTAATAAACCATCGCTATCAAATGAAAATCCTTCAAATCGTGGTACCATCATTGTGTTTTGTCTGAAAAAACCCTCGACCTCTTTGTACCAGTCATCGTCACGTTGTAAAGTGAGAATCTTTTCACGTAGATTCATCTGAAGAGGCAGCACCGTAAAGATGCATAGTCTCTGACTCAGTGCATCTGCCACTCGGTTCACTGATCCTTTTATGTAAGTAATCTTGAAGTCATACTCGCTAAGAAATTCCAACCAACGTCGTTGTCGCACGTTTAGGTCGCTTTTCGTAAAGATGTGTTGTAGTCCACAATGGTCAGTCCTTAGTTCAAATTTTCGTCCGAAAAGGCAGTGTCTCCAAACCTTCAAGTCATATACGATGGATAACAACTCCAAATCGTGCGTCGCGTAGTTCTCCTCATGCCTTCTCCATTTTCTCAAAATGTAAGTGATTACTTGTCCATCTTGCATCAAGACTCTTCCTAAGCCTTCCTTGGATGTGCCAGTGCATACCAAGAAGTCCGCATCCATGTCAGGGACCTTTAGTATCGATGCGGTGGTCAACAACTCCTTGAGCCTCCGAAATGCTTCCACACATTTGTCGGTCCAAACAAACTTCTTGTTTTTCTTCTGCAATTCCGTGATCAGATTTGCTATCTTCGAAAAACCCTCGACGAACTGTCGATAGTATCCTGCTAAACCCATGAAGCTACGCACTTCTGAGACATTCATCGGCGCAGGCCATTCCATAATAGCCTCAACCTTGGCTAGATCCACGACGATGCCTTCGTTGGAGATGACATGCCCTAAGTAGTGAATCTTTGATTGATAAAAAGAGAATTTGGACAACTTCCCATACAGTTTGTGCTCTCACAGACACTGTAGTACCAAGCGCAAGTGCTCTTCATGCTCCTCTATCGTCCATGAGTAGATCAAAATATCATTAATGAATACTTGGACGAACTTGTCCAAGTACTCGCAGAACATCCCATTCATCAAACTCATAAATACCCCTGAGGCGTTTGTCAGTCCAAACGGTAACACAGTAAACTCGTAATGTCCAAACCTCATCTTGAAGGCAGTCTTAGGGATGCCATCCTCCTTGATCTATAACTAGTGATACCTTGATCGCAAATCAATCTTGGAGAACACCATCGCGCCCTTCATTTGATAGAACAGATCATCAATCCTCGGCGACAGATATTGATTCTTGATCGTGGCCTTGTTCAATTGACGGTAGTCAATGCAGAGCCTCCATGATCCATCCTTCTTTCGTATGATCAGTCCCAGGTCTAGTAACTCCTTCAGTGGCATTTTCAACTCTTGTAACTCCGAGGTCGACATCCGATAAGGAATTCTTACTATCAATTCAGTCCTTGGTTTTATGTCTATGGTAATTCCAATTCCCTCTCCGACAGCATCCCAGGTAACTCCTCCGGAAACATGTCCGCAAACTCTCTGACCACCAGAAGGTGTTCTAGACCTTTAACTACTCCCTTCTCATTTAACGCAAGGATCGCATAAATCTTACACCCCTTGTGCATGCTCTTTTGAATTTGCAAGGAAGAGATGAACCTCAAGGAAACTCCCTGGTTCCGGCCTACAATCACATGCCTATGTCCCTCGTCATCGACCAAGCTCAACCATTTCATCTTACAATTGAGTATTGCCTCATGCGATTTCAACCAATCCATACCAATCATGACATCATAAGATCCTAAGATCGTGACGTATAGGTTGGCCCTGGTGAAAAACTCTCCCAGGTTAAGGACACAACCCATAACATTTCCTCCAACCTTTTGTTTGGCTCCCGAGACCATCTCTACGAAGCTAAACTCATCTTGTTCGACTGCCTTTACCTTAATCCTTTTTAGCGCTGCACCAGAAATGAAACTCTCGGTAGCACCAGGGTCTATCAAAATACTAAGGGCCTGGTCAACGACGGTACCTGTCATCTTGAGCACAGTCGACTGATGCTCTTCCTGGCGGTTATTCACCGCTGCATGAATCCGATGGGCCTTGCCCATATCTTCCACGATAGTGGGTCCAGATGATCTGGATGCTCTAGTCCTCTCCACAGGGTAGTCGTGTTGGTAGTGTGGCTCCCCACATGTCCAACACCCCTTCTTTAGCCCAGTAGTCCTGGTACCCGAAGTAGAAAATGACGGCCCACTGGCTTGGAACCCTGGTCTGTTCTGCTAAACAGGCCTAAACTGCTACTGCTGCGAGTGACGTTGTTGTTGATGTTGTGGTCCCCGATAAGGTGTCCACTGCTGAGGCATCGATCGCCGAGGTGTAGTGAAAGAGGATCCCCTTTGGAAGCCATGATATCCTGGTGTAAGTCTGGCTAGTGTCTAATGCTGTTGTGCTCCAGATGAAACTTGCCCTGCTGGTCTCGTTGGAGTCCTGGTCTGACCCCTGTTGATAAGATCCTCCTCTACTATGAGGGCCTTCTGGATGGCATCATGCAAGGTTTGAGGCATCAAAATCCTAACCTTTGCACATAGGTCCTCCTTAAGGCCGAACACGAACTTGTTGACCTTAAGTTTCTCAGTGTTAAGGTGCGGAGCATACCAAAGCAGCTCCATAAAACGGGCCTTGTACTCGGGCACCATACGACCTCCTTATCGTAAGGCATTGAACTCATTAAGCTGACGCTCAATTAATTCCTCTGAAAGGTACCTCTCTCTGAACCGTTCCTCGAACAGTTCCCATGGCATGTCTTTGACGACCATGTTCAGCTACGGTAGGAGTTTCTTCCACTATATAAGAGCGCTCCCCTTCAGTTGGAAGACCGCCATGCAGACCTTCATGTTGGAGGTATAATCACGAAGTGCGAAGCACATCGCCATGTTCTCTAACCATGCCTCGACGGCTGCGTCATTCGGGACACCAAATAACTCGAGAAATTTAACCTTCTCAAGCTCACAGTGAATGCTACCAGTACCGACCAGAGCGCTCGACGGAACCTCAGCAAGTGCCGACGCCCTGGCCTCATCTCTGTCCAAACGGTTGATCAGTGCCTCAGACATGCACTCAAAAGATCTCATCATTCTGACTACATCACCCACTGTTATCTGCTCCTGTCCGAGAACCTACTCGTCTCCCTAGGGGTTAGATCCCTCAAGTGTGGATGCTACTGGAGGCGTCGCACCTCCTCCCCTAACACCCCATCATCTGCCTCTACGGCGTCCTCTAACCATGATTACCTGCACGAACACAAGTCAACTCGATTAGAAAATCACATCAACGAAAGCCATAACGATCCCAAGTCACGGGTCGAACCAGCTCTGATACCACATGTAAAGACCCTGACCGGTACGACTCCTACGATGTACAACCGGTAAAAGCACCCTTAATTTTTTATTTTTTTTGTGTGTGTAGGAGGGTAATAAAGACATGGTACTCAACATCGCAACATGACAACGAACACAATGCATGCAACTCATGCAACAACAACATAACGACCTAACATAAATCACATCAACCACCTGGAAGCAATGTACGACATTCAACCAACAAGAATAAAAATGACTACCCGCCCATCCTACCCTGCAATGGTTAGGACCTCCAGGACACATAAGAAACGCTCCAGCCCAGGTTCCCATCGATTTTGACCATTTAAGGTCTTAGGGCTGGCGACTGTTCTGAGGAACAAGGAGGCATCTACATCCCTCCCGACACAAGCAAATCAAAACTCAATATGCTAATTCAACAACATCAACAATGATCAATGCGCGATAGTGATCTATGAATCAATCACACATCACATAAATTCCAAGGTGCAAGAGAATTTGATTACTAAATCCATCATAAAACGACATAAGTTCGTGCACAAATTCTATTATAAACTTACAATTCGATCATATGTCAGCATCTCCTAATGGTGCAAGAGTAACCTACTTGATTTTAAAAGCGCTAAGAGAACAATTACATAATCAACCATGCTTCTCATTTATTCATGACGCAATGCAACTATCAAATTAATTCAAGGCGCAAGTGAATTAAGAGCTACATAACCATGACTCCAACATTTGACCATTCAAACTTTAATCATTATACATTCCAATTGGGCATTCAAATTTTATCCAAATCTCAACCTACTAGCCATTAACATTAATTGAAACATTACTAAAATAAAGTAGCTTGCTATTATTAAACACTAACTAAAACAAATTAGACTGTTGTTATGAAACGTTGGATTGATTGCTATTATTAAACACTAACTAAAACAAGTAGATTGTTGTTGATGTTGTAGCATTGGTAACATATATCTAATATTGTTTCAATATAAGCCTACTTTCCTTCTACATTAACATATACTATCCTATGTACATATGAAAAAGGGGAGCAACCTTGAAGGAAAAATAAATGAAAGTTTTTAAAGATAATTGACCATCTAACTGTCCTCAACATAAACATAAGATAGTAGGATAACAATGTAACATGAATTTAAACATAAAATAAAAATATGATTATGAAAGAGATGAGATGTATATATCGCTTTCACCTTAGTTTCTTTATCAAATTAAAATTGATATGAATTTGAACCATAACCTTTGAGAGCACATATGCTCTCGATTTATGTTCTTTGTAGACATGGAGAAAAGAGGTTTCATAAAATTGAGTCGATGCTACTAAAATTTAAGCATGAAGTGATCTAAGTACTAAATTTTGAATAAAAAGTCATTCAACTATCATTTAAATAATTTATGGCTAAATCAAACTGTCACCAAATAACATTTTTGTAAGTTAAAATCTTGGAAACATATATTTCAGAATATCAGTGCATTGAAAACTATTTGTAGTGTCTACTCAGGCATAACCAAAAATACAACCAATAACATTGATAACCTTTTTCAGCAGAAAGGGGTTTCCAAATTAGCAAAACGCAATGCAACATTCAAGGGAAAACACAACCACAACTTGAAGGCGATTCGTGGTCATTCTGGCAAGTGAACTCAAGATTAAACGGCTAAAATCGTGGGTTATTTCTACAACAAGATAGTTAGAGTTTTCAGCAAAACAATGGGGGTGTAAACAGCCAGAGGGCATTCGGTTGGGAGCCACCATTCGTGGGCGTTAATTCTGGTAAAATGGGTGTGAAATTAAAAACAAAAATTGTGCAAAGGATCCATGTTAGTCAATTGTGGTCGAAATCTGGGCAAAAATCACTGGCAGAGATTCAAAGATAGCAGGGAGATCGTAGAGAACACTCCACCTGTAAATTTTGTGGTTAACAATAGTATACAATCACATTTAATTTAGTTGGTGGATTGGGTTAGCTACAACCAATAACCATATGTGAGAAGTGCATACAATACTATATTGCAACAAGTGCAAATGAAGGGACTTGTGTCAATCATACACTTATACAGTATTAGGTGTTGATCATTGTAGTTATATGATATTTTATGTTGATCGTTGGAGTAAAAGAAGTGAGGTATTTTACAATAACCAAATTGGAGCAACCGATGCATCCCAAACACAACAGAAGTACCAAATAAGAGATCACCTCAGATAGGTTAGGATTGTATAATCAGCGCATGTGGGATCATGCAATCACTGCACAGTCAATCATTCATGGGAAACCTTTACACCCTTCTAAACACAGAAAACATTACACAGTCCATACGCCATATTAAACGTAGAGAGACAATACACAATCAACCAATGGTTCAACACGCCCAGGTGCGAAGGTTTCAAATTGTTTTCTTCTCCCGGGGTACCCAACAACGCAACAGAGATAATACAGTCTATTTTTCCTTGAGAAAAAAAAGGGGGCATGAGGAAAAACCATCCCCAACACATAGATATGGAACAGTGGGTCGATTGCAATGAAAAAACAAAACCTCAAAAATCACAGGCCACGAAAATTTTTGCAAACTGGAATCATTAAAATGTTTTTCATTAAATTAAGGGCATAGCAATCATAGGCCAAAAAAAATTTAAATCGACTGACAGGAATATCAAACCCCCTCCTTTTTTTTTTTTTTCCAGCAAGCAAATTATAGGGACGCAGATTGGGAAGGGAGTCATTTTCGCATTTCTAGGATACCAATACCATGCCAATTTAAAATTTTCATCCAAGAACAATGCTAGGTTAAAATTGATCCATCCAAATATACACACAGGGTAAAAATGATATAGCAATGAGATAAAAACAAGCCGAGGATGAAGAAACACTTCGCCAATAATCAATTGGCAAAGTTAGATAATCGCATCAAGGCGCAAGGCGACAAACTGCTAGGGACAACAATAGAGGTAGACAGATGAGTTCGTCCTTCACTTCACCATCCTCACACAGAAAAGAAGGGTTTTGAGATCCATAGGTCTTTTAACGCTAAGGCGATGACCATAGATCAAGCTCTTGGCCAACTGCTCAGGTGAGGACTGGCATGCTAGGGATGAAGGAAAACAATCACATGGTTCACAATCAAACACCACAGGGTTGTCAAGTCATGCGGGAGCGAAGACCATGGGATTCAACAATCATAGATCTAGGCTAAGAACAGTTCCAGTCATCAAACTTTAAAAATAACTCAGTTTAACTACCCAACAATCATGCAGATCCAAATCATAAATCCTACAACAATCTACCATTCAAACGAAGAAAGTGTATCGGTGCATGTTCGCCCACTCTGAATGACGTCCCGCGCGCTCCGTGCAACTCCCGCTCGCCAACCGTTGAGACTTCATCGGTACCTCCCAGCCAATGCTAGGGGTACTCTTCTTCCCCCTTAGCCCCCCGAGCCGCAAAGGGGTCACACACACACTATCCAAAAATTTCATCTATCTCCCAGCTCGCCTCGTAAGGCTGAGCTACCACTTCTCTCCGAGCTGGGTATCCCAACTCCCACAAGTAAATCAGTGAAGTCAATATTTATGCAGCGTAACGTTAGGAAAACAGAAGATGATCCAACCTCCATCACTTCCCTTCATTATATAGAGTTTTGTGGTTCCTTACTTTCCAAATTTCTCTTTTAGTTAAGTTTTTATTATTAATATCCTAAAAATTCTTCTCCGTACAAGTGTCACCCATCCCCTTCATTCCTCCATTATTTAATTCCTTTAATTAATTAACTATCTTATTTCCCTCACCCACCTAGAGTTACTCCTAGAATCACTCCTAGGTGTCCCTAAATTCCCTTACAGGTTTTAAAGGCTTTCCCTATTATCAAATTGTTAATTCATTTTACAATTAGAAAGCTCTTAAATGTAGATTCTTTACTAAGTTGACTTCCCGCTTTTTCCCTTAAGTTCCCCTTTTTCCCTTTTTATGTTACCTCTTTTCCCTAGTTTCCTATTTTTTTATTTTCCCTCTTTCCCCTTTTTCTTAGAACTCAAAAAGGCAGGTGTGGAATTTAACCCCTTTTCCCTTTTATCATTAATTCAGTATATTTTAAATTATCAAAAGACAAAATAATTAATTCCCTCTTTACATTCTATAACCACAGATTTTATTTCTTATGAATAAATTAATTTCTTACTCCCTTCATGTTACAAAATTTTATGAAGATCATAATCATTATTTAAGTGGTTTTTATTTTAATTATTATTATTTTATTTTATTTTATCTATTTATTATATTATTTTATTAATTTTATTTTTTTTAAAGGTAGACAAAATTTTACCCCTAGCGTAATTTTAGACTTAGAACTTAGATTTTGTACTGGGCAACATTTAATTAGGGAAATTGTTTTAAAAATTACTTAACATATTATTCGTCCTAAGGCCATCTAGGTTCATTACTCTATCATCAACAATGTGACGTGCCCTTCAGGACACACTAGGTGCTCCAAGGGTGTCACTCGCCTCATTTGTTCCCTTGTGCGATGTGCCCTTCAGGACGCACTACGTGCTCCAGGGGTGCCACTTTCCGCTCTCCATTTTTCTTGCGTGACGTGCCCTTCAGGATGCACCATGTGCTCCAAGGGTGTCACTCGCCTCTTAACTGACTTGGCAATAACCCCTGGAATCAATACTCCGCCAGGTGAACTTGTGGGAGACTAAGGGCTTCTAAGGAATAAGGCCCTTGCCTTATTGCACGCCCCTTAGAATCATCATGAGCGACTGTCGGAGTCTGCCCTCACGGCATCGTGGGTCCTCTCGAACTAGGTAATCGTTAACCTACAGTTCGAGCCATGGCAAGAGTGCTAGTAGGTTGTGGCAAGGTTGTTGTCCACACCTCTCCCTCAACATCTCTGGTAGTCGTGTGTCACCCCTTTATTCCATATGTGAGTCTGGTCGGCAAGCTATCGTCAGCCTGCATCATCAACAAATCATGTCAAAACATATCCATATCATATCATCTAGTCAAATGCACTAATATCATAGTAAAACAATCAAACCCCAATGGTACACTCCCTGACTCGATACGGAGTCCAAGGGGTTCCATCAATGCCCCTACATCCTCGAGGTCCAAAACCTGCACACTAGTAAAATAGAGTCAATAGCACCTGTCTATGTCAATGTAATAAAACAACATGTCATAAACCCTTAACACATCATAATCAAGGTCAAACGTTTTAATAGCATAATAATCCGGATCACTTGCGAGTAAGTGTCCTCAAAGAATAACTTTTCTCAGTGTGCCAGAGAGGGATGTTACAATGTGAGTATTTTTGATGGATTAACATATGGATCAAGTGATATTGGTACATGAATGACTCGGTACCCCTAAAATTTAAAATTGTTGGTGTATTGTATTTGCCAAGAACTTGCATAAGTCAAACTTTATGAAGGTTTGATTCTCAGGGTGTGACAAGACTACTAGGAAACCCAAAAACAATGATATCCATTATAAAACTATTATAAACAGAAACAAACTTTGAAACATAGGAAGTATATTCACTCAAGTCATTCCCTCAACCTCCAGAATAGATACACTAAAATATGTAACAGTCGCTTTGCATTGATAGCGAAACTGATAAATGACATCAATATTTCATGTCAAAGCCTCATTTACACAAGCATTTGAGCTAATAGATCATTGACCCTTATTAATGATCTATTACCATTTGTATTTACACAAGCATTTAGTTGAATATGAGCTTCTATTAACCTTTGGATAAGATACTAGTTGAAGATGGTGATGTATTACCCTTTGTATTTACACAAGCATTGGAATCACCCGGCCAAGTCATGGTTGTCCACGGGGTTTCTGACAGGATGGATCTACCAAAATGATTCAAAGGACATTCTCAGCCCCTGTATCGACGAAGTCACTGGATGAAGGCTAGTAAGCATATAAAAAACATTTTATAACCACATATAAACAAATTTTTAGCAGCATCAAATAATCTAATCACAGATGCTTAGTATATAAAAAGTTTCGTCATAAACAGAATTCCAAAAACTTGCAATCATATAATACATTTTCTCTATTAATGCCCCCTCCAAGTGTAATATAGACCTGTTGATACTTAGTGCCATTGCTTTGTAGATGGCATATTTCTTCCCTCCAACCATACATGGCGTAAAGTTAATCGTTGATTTTCATGGAGTGTGCTCCATACCTGTTGGATGCATGAAATCCGATTTCCCATATAGATAACCGCTACTTCGTTACTAGACTTTGACCCATGTACTATTGGTGGATTTACCAAGGTTATTTGTGCTAATATTAAGGAACCAAAATATATTTGAAATGGGCTTGGGTAGGGGAGTTATGAATCACCCTTTTATAATTGTGTCTAACATAAATAACATTTCTATTAATTTTGTCTTATTTTGTTTTCGTTCTTCATAATTTTTGTTGGTCAATGTTGGAGATATTAACTCGTACTTGTCTTGTGCTTAACTTTTCATGAATTTCCAAAGAATAGATATTGATGAGAGATGTTGACATGGGATTCACCAAACATTTCTTGCAAACTCTCTAGGCTCTCCCAAGAAGGAAGAAGAGGAACTCCTTCTTCGACTGAGACTCTGAGTGACCAACAACAATCTCGTCAGAGGAGATTTTCAAATGACTCTGTGAATAGATCAACTGCAAAATGTTCTCAAACAAGTGCTATGGATGAAACATTCTTTGATAGGTTGTGCATTAATACTCCTACCCCTGAGAATGTAGGGAATACCTCAGGACAAGAGAAACTTTCTGGTAATTTTCTTTGATTTTGTTTATTTTTGTTGTATTTTTGTGTATTTAAATTTATGTCAAGTTAAATGTTATAATTACTTTCAAATGTGTGTGTAGACAATGAGTTTAGAGAAAGTGACAGAAATGAAAGAGAGAGTGGTTGTCACGAAGATTCTAGTGTTGGTGCAGAGGGTGAAAGTGGATTTAGGAGGCCGCATTATCAAGAAACAGAAGATTACACACCTACGTCCACCTATCCTTCAAATGTTGATGATGAACTTTCCTGGGAAGGGATTACTGAAGCAATGACCCTTGAGCAATGCTCAGGTGTTAAAAGGAGGTTGGAAAATGATTTGGTGGTCTTGGAACTCCCTTGGGAGAGTAAACAAATCTTGCAAATTGTTTTGCATTCATTGTAAAACTTTATGGACGCATATCAAATGATGGGGCCAACCACTAACAATTTTATCGATCTAATGAGACGGAAAAAGTCAAAGGTGATGGGACTTGATAAATGGGAGGCAGTAAAAATTAAAGTTTCAAAAGAAGACACAATTTCGATGTTTAATTTCAAACATGGGCCAAAGCAGAAGATGTTGAAGGTGCAATATTTTAAGCACCCCAACATTGCAGGACATCTATATAACAGATTTTTGGTGGCATATGGGAAATTTTCATGGAACAATGAGGTTCCACACTATTTTTCAAGACACTTTTATACATAGTTTTTCATGCACATGCACCCTGATTATACTAGTCTATCGTCTGATTATTATGGGACTGGTAAATGACGAACATATTATCGCAAAGGGGCATATCGAAATGCGACATTGTCGAGGCCTCCACAACATTTAGTACCTCTCCCAACAAGGGAATTTGCTTCACATTCAGATTTGTGAGATACATCATAGGTTAGCAAAGAGGCTAGGAATGCAATCGGGAAAAATTTGGAAGCGATTGTTTATGGTGTTGATGTTGGCATGAACGGTCATCAAGAGGAAGCCAATTCCCAGGCCATATTTGTTTATAAAACATATGCAGAGTTAGATACCATGTCAGTAGAATATCTTAAGGAGTATGAAAAAAAATCTCATGATGGTTGCAAGAAGGTCATTCAGAATGATGACCCGAACAATAGATTGGTATGTGTTCTAGTTAGTAAATTTTTTATGCATTTTAGGATAGTTTACTTGTATTTCTAGATTTAGATATCATTGTATCTATAGAAATAATCGAATTGTTATTGTCATTAATTACAGTTTGAAGATATGTTAAATGAATCTCCAGTAAATAGGGGACTTGATTCCACAAGTTTAAATTTGGATGGGTTGAATCAGGTGTGTGTTTTCTAATATCCACAGGTGAGCACTTCGGTTTTTCAATCTTCAATCTTTTGAATAAGAGATCAACAACATTTATAATTTTGTATAAATGTGAACACATTGAATCCTAGTTTTAGTTCTTAGTTGTGTTGTTCACAGATCCCTATTCCATCTCCTACTACTTGGGGAGGCTTGTCTCAATTCTCATTGGGAGAGTTTGAAGAGGGTGGGAGTTTATAGGTATCATTTAATATGTTAAAATCATTTAAATTTAATGTGTTATAATAATTTTAATTTAATTTTTCAAATTTTCAAATTTGAAATGTGTTATATAGGGTAATGTGGAGAAGAGAGTACCTAAGAGTGTGCTTGGGAGGGAGATTAGGATTGAGGAGGAAGTGGAGGAAGCACTAATATTTGGGAAGGATGCATCCATTCAGGATGATTCATAAATGTATGTTTTTGACTTTTATCAAATTTTTGTTTTCTCAAATTTTTAGTTTAGCCTTTCCTATTCAACGCATTGATCAATTATTTTGAAATATATAGAACCCCTATATAATCTTATCATTGTATTAAATGGTGTACATTCAAACTTATTTAAGTTTAGATCATGATGAAGACCTAATGTTGAACTTGAACATTTGATTATTTGAGAACAGATTCTATCCCACATCAGAAAAGGGAAAGTTTCTAAATTTTATTCGATTGCATTTCTTGCTTTCTTGTCCAAGAATGACGTAGTATGGACATTTGTGTTTTCTACATACAACGAAGTGAATTCCTTCTTGTCAGGGTATTGTCAAGCTCTTAACTAAATTGGTTACTAACCACAAAAACCAACATTCAAGTAGATTTACAAATAAGCTATGCATATGTATATGTGATATAGGTCACACAGAATTTCAAAGAGCATTTGATTATATGTAATATGAATACATCCCAAAGATGAAATATTTCAATGGTTTTTCAAGAATGACTAAATATGCATGTGCAGATTTGTGTTTTCTTCATGTACATGAAATATTATATGAGAACATTTGTTCCACCGCAGAAAGAGGAGATAAGTATTTTCCGGAAGAATGGTTTTAAAAATGGATATTTGTGAACTTTCATAGATATAAGTAGTTTTTTGGAAGAATGGTTTAATATGGAGATTTATGAGTCCTTTAATTTGAAAGGGCATTATGTAATTTGATTATATGACCACTGCAGAAGAGGAAAAAAATATTTTACTACTGAGGAGATTAGTATTTTATTGCTGAGTAAATAATATCAAATAACATCACCTGGGATGAGAATTTCACCTGAAGGATTTGGGACTTTATCCACAAAGAGATAAGTATTTCACTGGAAGAATGACTTAATATGGAGATTTGTAAATTTTCTTCATAAACAATTCTATATTTATTTTCAAATTATTATCTAACTCTAACTCTGAACACAAATTTGATTTACCAAGAACACAATTTTTTTCTTTAATTTTTTTTAAGATTTTAGATAAGATTTTACAAATTGTTTAAATTATGTATGCTTAATGTGGAGATTAACTATCTTAAATTTGTTTAACTGTGGTTGGGTATGTTATTATTTCTTATTGTTTATTTAATATTTAGTTAAAGTATATATGCTAATATGTGTTATTTGTTTTTATTATTATTGTTTTTTATCGTTACAGATGTCTAAATTATATTTGGTGGAAAATATGTTTACATTATATTTGGTGGGAAAGAGTATGTTGGAGGATGAGACTTAACTCTTTTAGAATGTATGTCAATTTTGTTTTAATCACAATTTTTGAATTATGTTTTATTTCGCATGTTTGAATTGTAAATTTTTTATTTTTGAATTATGTTTTTTAATTTGCACGTATGAAGTGATCTATCTTAAAGCGATGGCTTAGAGTCCAAAATTTTGAAGTTAAATGTCTTAGTTTTTGTTATCATCCTAAAATGGATGTGGAACATGTGTATTTTGCAGTGTAACTGTTTAGACTTTGATTATATATATATATATATATATATATATATATATATATATATATATTGGATATTTTTGGAATTCAAAATTTATAAATTTATTGTCTCATATTTGATTTCTCAAAAGGTTAATATATGTTTTATGATACTATTTTATAGGATTTGTTCAATGAGAGTTTCACTATGAAGCTTATAAGACTTTGTTCTTATTTTAGTAATAGTCATTTTCTTCTTTAAGCTAGCTATAACATAAATATGGTTTTCATATTCTAACTTATGTTTTTATCAGACATTAATTTTGTGTTTTCTCCATTTCTTCATTGCACCATTATTTATGTTCCACAAATGGTAGGCTTGTGGTGTTTCCATTTCACTAATAGAGATCTCTATGAAATTAAAATGATGAGAGTCTCTATATTTACTATGTCAATGTTGAAATAAAATTTCTTTTTTGTTAATCTGTTAAACACCATTACTAATGTAAGAATAGATTTGGTTTGGTTTGGTTCAAGACTTGGCTTGATAGATTGTGGTGGTCTAACCAATGCTCAAAGGCATTTGCACTAAGTTGATGGGAAAAAAGAGGCGAAGTTGTTAGTTTTGAACTAATGTTTTGTATATTCTCCTTTTTACAATGCATTAAATTAAGCATCAAACTCTTAAATATTTTTCTACTATGTATTAATTTAAATGCTTCCTTTTATGTTCATTGTGGACTATTCAAAAACACATGATAAAATTCAACATATTTCATTATGGACTGTTCTTAGGCCTATGGAGATCGATAAAATTTAACATAAAGATGAACTCTTGGGCCTATTCTACTATGTATTAATTTAAATGCTTCATTTTATGTTCATTGTGGACTATTCAAAAAAACATGATAAAATTCAACATATTTCATTGTGGATTGTTCTTGGGCCTATGGGGACTGATAAAATTCAACATATTTCATTGTGGACTGATAAAATTCAACATGAAGATGAACTCTTGAGCCTATGGGGATTATTATTACTCATTTCCTACTTTTCCATAAAAAAATTGATGGTTGCGGGAGATTCCAAGGTCACTATCGACTGGATAAATTCCAAATTCAACTTGAACTTGATATATCTCAACAACTGGAAAGACAAGATCAAAAGATTAAATAATAGATTTGAATCTATCAAATTTATGCACGTACATAGATAGTTCAACAAAGTAACAAACAATATCATAAGCTTAAATAATAGATTTGAATCTATCAAATTTATGCACGTACATGGACAATTCTACAAAGTAGCAGACAACCTCTCCAAAAAGGCTCTCAAAGGAAATTATGGTTGGCTCTTTTATGAAGAAATTGTTGATGGAACTGTTGTATGTACATAAAAATTTTACATTTTCTAGCCTGGATCTTTACAGATGTCCATTTTTTGAATAATTTTGTATATGACACTAGATGACTTTTTATAAATTTACTACAAGGTAAAAATGTGGAAGGAATGAAACACTAGAGATATTTTTTTATCATCATATTCTAGCTCCATATGTAACAAAAAATTTCATTTTATTCTAATAGAATAACAATGAAATTGTTCTTTTCGCGATAAAAAAAAAAAAAAAAAAGAGAAAGAACTAAGAAAATTAGTGTAACAATGGATTAGAATACATAGAAAGAAATAATCACTTGAACACATGGAAGAATGAAGAAAGCCACTATAAATATTACAAAGTAAGAGAGACACACACAAGGGGCTTTACACACACTTGAATTTGAACCTAGGACATTTACATGGTCTTTATCATTTCGATATTTTCAGAGAGAGATGGTCCCACATTTACATCAACATCTCAATGAAATGTTTTAATGGTCTTTGAATTCACCTTCTTTCTAATACGAACATTTATGAGAAAACTACAAATATGATAACAATAGCTAAGAAAAGCACAAGAAGAGATAGAAGAGATGTTGAGATCACTCATGTAATATTTTGTCTTGTCTTGATTTTACTTGCACTATGTTTATTTATATAAAATATTGGATGAAATAATTTCAATATACTATTTTCTTGATTTAAAAAAAAATCATCAAATTTTATAGTTTGTTATGAAATTTCACAACGAAATATTCAAAAAAATGTGAAATAAAAATTAAATTTTATAGTTTCTTATGAAATTTCACAATGAAATATTCAAGAAAATGTGAAATAAAAATTATAGTTTCTCACTTATAATTTAAATTTTGTTTGATTTGGAAATATGGTTG
>ML802676.1:252724-262750 GCA_009831015.1 Picea engelmannii | reverse complement strand
TTGAATAAGAGTTTTGTTCTTCTAACATTTGATAGGTCTTAGAACTAGTTCGAACATCTCTTGAATGCTTACTGTTTTTACTCTTTAGAAAAACAAGTGTTGATTACTGTTATGAGATCTATGAAAATGACTTCTGAATAGAACCTTAGCATCTCTTTCATATTCAGCCTTAGAATAGGTTTTGGTTTATCTCCATTAAAGATAAAAACTATCTCTAAATCCATATACTTTGGACATGCCTCTAAGTCTTACAAACACCGGATTGACAATCATTTGCACTCTAATTTACTTGAGTAGATTGGAGCCTAACACATACCTGGTTGGACTTCTTCTTGTTGAAAAAATCTATTTACATTATCATCGTTTTTTTCTTCAATATTTGCACGTTCTTGTTTCTTTCTCCAATAATTCTCTTTCCTTTGTTCATTATAGAGAGTATCATCTCAAGTGCGATCAAACTTTATCTTGCGCAAACTTTGGTTTCCCATGACTTTTATAGTTATCTGTAAAATATATGTTCAACAAAGATTTCACTTTGAAAAAATGCTCGACATTTATCTTTCAACATATAAATTGCTATTCCAATAAAAACTTGAATAAACATCAATTACCTTATTCAACAAAAACCAAAAAGATGATTTGAAACTTTGTTTAGGTGCTCTAGAAAACCATCAAACAAGCGATGAATTGTGTTAAATGTGTTCGACCGAAAGAGTATTTATACAATTTGGCATGAAATGCATGAAATGAAATGATACAACATGTCTTTTCATTTTTTCCGACCGACAGAATTCGATCAACCATCTTTCGGCCGAAAGAAAACCTTGGAAACCGTTTAGTTTTGACGGTTTCCTTTAGAATTTAGTCTTTCGGGCGAAAACTAGAAATTGGGACTGTAAACAGAAACCAAATAATTGCCCCAAGCTTACCTGAACTTTGGAGGTTGTAGACTCCTGCAAATACTCAGAATTTGGTTTCGAAAATGACACTAGCATTTTCAAAATGGAATCTACTTTCAATTCCTATAATTTGTTTTCATTCTCATTATTTTTATCTAATTTTATTTATTTTTTTTTAAAAATCACTACAAAATATTTTCAGCAAACATTATGATTCAGTGAAATGAAATATTTGTATCTCTAAAAATATACAGTGAAAAATTTAGAAAAAATTATATACATAATACTTAAACTGTTCTTTTCAAAAGGGTATTTTTAGATTTTACTTTTAAGTAAAAATTAAGATAGATACAAGGTGGAGGAAAACATGTGTCTAAAATCTGCAACGTTTTCAGCTTGGTCAACTTCAAAAATTCTAGAAATTATAATATTCATCCGTTAGATTCAAAATTATAGTCATAATAAAATAGAGTCTCTATAGATTGTTGCAGCATATTTCGTTTGTTTAAAATATAAGTTTAATAATAGATACATTGTTGGAGGAAAACATAACTCATTATCACTCATTTCATGTTTAAGGATGTTGGCAGAGGGGCAGACCCAGGGTACAATGTTTCAACAACGCACCAACAAAACCCTAACTATCGACCCTTTCGGCAACATCTGCGAAGCAGATGAAGTCTCACCCAAGGTAGAGGCAGGGGTGGTTGCAGAACTCAAGTGTCTGCAACCTAGTTGGGACACAGATCTGTGATTACAACACTAATAGAGCACTTAGCAGTTAACATTCATCAGTATTTAACCCTTATTCACATCACAGGTCGAAACCCTAGTTACAGAGCAACACAGTATTGAACCAGATCTAATACATCCAAGAACTTAGCATATATAAATAGATCAGATCTAGCATTCATTCACATTACTAAGAACTAAGCTACTATATCATATGCATATAACATATATCATTGCACTAAGCATACATCACATCAATAACATAACAACTACAATGCACAAAGCAACCACAACACATGATATACATGGTTCACCCCAGTGTGGGGCTACATCCACCAACTCTTCTCTTCTTAATTGTTTTCTTTCAATCTTCTACAAGAACAGAGCCACAAGAACCCACTCTGCATAGGACAAGATATCTGCGCGCACCTTGCCAGATCCTCCTTCCACGAGCTAGGTTCAAGCACAAGGCCTTCTTACAATATGCACACAGGATTCTTACAATCACTTGCACTTATCTCTGCAAGTTCTTAACACACAGTATGCACGAAGCATCCACAACTGTTCACACTTATCTCACTGGCCACATTACACATCGAGTTCTCTCTTACTTACATCGCCTAGATTTCTATTTATACATTACAAAATGGCCTAAACATGGGTAAACCCATGGGCCGACATCCCATACCCGTTACATAAACCCTAAACCCAAAAATTCTCTAAGAAGGGGCCAATATCCCATGATCTCTACTTCGCCTTGCACTCTTCCTTTGACCAGCCTGTCGAAGTCTCAAAATTGGTCAAACATGGCCAAGGTTCTCCAAAACTTGGTCAAGGGCCAATAGGCCCCCAACACTCACCTGTGAATCATCCCGAGTCACTCTGATCTGGGTAACTCTACCTCAAATGCCTCGAGCTTGGCTCGAGCTTCTTTGACCTGTTACTTCGCCAGAGCCTCCTGCTTAGTGAACTCCTGAATCACCTTCTCCGTCACAGGTCCTTCCAAGCATTGTTCCAATGTGGTGACCACTTGTTCCAGTTATGCACCTCATCCTTCAATATCCTCAAAAAGTATGCAAGATGCATCTTGTATTGGTTGAATTCATTGAGTCACTTCCATGAAGTTTCTCTGGATGGCATGGACTTGTTGTTGAACTATGCATTATTCCTGGGATCGTTTCATCCTCTCGACTGCTGGTAGTGGCTTCAACTGTGCTTGCACCGTTGTTGCTTGTTGCTTGGCCTCCTGAAGCTATGACTCTAGTGCCCTTAGTTCAGGGTCCTTTGCAAGGCACTCATAAGTCTGTGCACTTCAACTACTAAATTGTTTACAATCTAAAGCCAATGCCTTGATTCTCTGGACTGCACTTCGAGCAGTTTCTTCTCTTTGTTCTCGCACTTCCTGTAGAGTGCTTGACATTGTTTGTAACTACAGTTCTGCTATCCTCTGTTGGAGCTATTGAATGGCTTCAGAAAGCTTCCCTATTTGTCTTTCCACTGGGTCTTCTTCCATCTGTTCTAAACTCGTCACAGAGAGAATTTCTCTAGTGACTACTTCTTTAACTCCAATTTTATCTACAAGCAGTTGTTCCTTCTCCTTTTGGATCTGCACTCTATCCTATGCAAACTTGTCTTGGATGTCATCTTTTTCCTGTTGTGCAACCCGACGTCCTGTGATTACAACACTAACAGAGCACTTAGCAATTAACATTCATCAATATTTAACTCTTATTCACATCGCAGGTTGAAACCCTAGTTATAGAGTAGTGTAGTGTTCAACCAGATCTAATACATCCAAGCACTTAGCATATAGAAATAAATCAGATCTAGAATTCATTCACATTACTAAGCACTAAGCTACTATATCAGATGCATCTAACATATATCATTGCACTAAGCATACATCACATCAATAAAATAACAACTATAATTCACAAAGAAACCACAACACATGATGTATGTGGTTCACCCTAGTGTGGGGCTACGTCCACCAACCCTTCTCTTCTTTATTGTCTTCTTTCAATCTTCTACGAGCATAGAGCCACAAGAACTCACTCCACATAGGACAAGAGATCTTCGCTCACCTCGCCAGATCCTCCTTCCTTGAGCTAGGTTCAAGCACAAATCCTTCTTACAATCTGCACACATGCTTATTACAATCACTTGCACTTAGATCTGCAAATTCTTAACACACAATATGCATGAAGCATCCACAACTGTTCCCACTTAGCTCACTGGCCACATTACACATCTAGGTCTCTCTTACTTACATCGCCTAGATTTCTATTTATACATTACAAAAGGGCCTAAACATGGGTAAACCCATGGGCCGACATCCTATACCCGTTACATAAACCCTAAACCCAAAAATTCCCTAAGAAGGGGCCGAGATCCCGCGATCTCCACTTCGCCTTGCGCTCCGCCTTCGACTAGCCTGTCAAAGTCCCGAAATTGGTCAAACGTGACCAAGGTTCTCCAAAACTTGGTTAAGTGCCAATAGGCCCCCAACACTCACCTGTGACTCATCCTGAGTCACTCTGATCTGGGTAACTCCGCCTCAAATTCCTCAATATTGGATCGAGATTCTTCGACCTGTTGCTTTGCCAAAGCCTCCTTCTTGGTGAACTCTTGAATCACCTTCTCCATCACAGGTCCTTCCAAGCGTTGTTCCACTGTGGTGACCACTTGTTCCATTTCTTCACCTCATCCTTCAATCTCCTAAAAAATTATGCAAGTTGCATATTTCACTGGCTGGAGTCGCTGAGTCACTTCCATGACCTTGCGATGGATAGCATGGACATTTTGTTGAACTGTGTGTTGTTCCTGGGATAGTTTCATCCTCTCGACCGCTGGTAGTGGCTTCAATTGTGCTTTCACTGTTGTTTCTTGTTGCTTTTCCTCCTGAAGATGTGACTCCAGTGTCCTTAGTTCAGGGTCCTCTACAAGGCGCTCGTAAGTTTGTGCACTTTGACTGCTAAGTTGTTTACATTCTAAGGCCAATGCCTTGATTCTCTGGGTTGTGCTTTAGGTAGTTTCTTCTCTCTGGTCTCACACTTCCTGCGGAGTGCTTGGCACTTCTTGTAACTCCAGTTCTTCTATCCTCTGTTGGAGCTGTTCAATGGCTTCGACAATATTCCCTACTTGTCTTTCCACTAGGTCTTCTTCCATCTGTTCTAATCCCGTCACAGAGCGAATTTCTCTAGAGACTGCTTCTTTAACTCCAATCTGCTTTGCGAGCAACTATTCCTTCTCCTTCTGGATCTGCGCTCTATCCTTTACAAACTTGGCTTGGATGTCGTCTTTTTCCTGTTTCACAACCCGACGTTGTTCTCTAGCTTCCTCTTTTTATTTCTTTAAGGCCTCTCTGGCCTGTTCTTTTCCTTCCTGAACACGACGAAGGCAAGCTTCGGTCGCATCTACTATTCGACATAGTTGGGCAGGTTCATCTCCCAACTCCATTCCTTCTTATGAAGAGAGTGTAGTAGACACTGTGCAGCTGGAGTGGAGGGCTTGTTGTACCCCTTTCAGCTCTGCTTCAATTCTTTCATACATGGTCTCATGTTTGGATTCATTGCGCTGTAAGATATCTTCTGAGATATCTGATATAGCGACGATGATGAAATCTATGTCATCCATCATTAGCGCAGTATACATCTATGGTTTAGTAGCTTTGGACTTCTTCCACAATGTAGGTTTTGTGGGGGAAACCTTTCTTTTCTTGGAGGTCTCAACTTCGTCAATAGGGTCCCTAGGCAGTGTTACTTTGTCTTGTTTCTTCTTGTCTTATTCTCCTTTGTCTTCTTCTTTGTCTACTTCATCATCACCTCCCCCTCTAGGTGAGTCTGAAGCATTCTCTTATGATGTGTTGTTCAGGTTATGTACATCTTCCTTTTTCTTCCTTCTGCTAGTGTTGGGTGCATCATACTCTTCGCGAGTAACCACCAGACTTCCGATGATGTCGGGGTCGAACAGTTTTGCCTGGTCAACTGGTATAAGGAACTATGTAGGCCATTCCTTAGTTATTTCTTCCATGTCCTCCTATGTGAGTTTATAGTAACTCTGTAGCTCTTCTTTGTGTTCGTCTCCGTGTGTAATGATATAAATAAAATGTCTATCTACATGGAACTTCACAAATGGTTTGAACTTGTGCAGGGTGTTCGACGTCATCCGAGGGAAAGACTCAATAGCCCTCTTCAAATGAAGGTAGTAGTTTTGGAACATCGCGTTTGACTTCCATTGTTTCTCCATGTCACTCGAATACCAGAGCGTGGTGAACTTCGCAGCTAAGGGCTCTGATGGCTCAATCTCAGGGAAGGTCGCACCTTCCGACATTTCCCAAACAATGAAAGTGATAAGGATCAGCAGCCAACTAAAGTGGAACTCGTAGCCCTGATCCTAAGCTTCACGACAATCTTTCTCTAACTGGTTTATGAGGTATCTCACCCAATTCATTTGTATTCCTTCCACACATTTTCCCACAAGGTAAACAATGAACCCTGTGACCTGCGTGGGTTTGTTCTTCCTTACTAGCTTACCAGCGATCAACTGGCAGGCTAGGCGCACTGCGCCATTCTGAATGGAAGCTATCTTGTAGCCTTAATTCCCCTTTTCCACATCGCCATAGGTATCTTTAATTTTCTGCACCAGGGCGCAATATGCAGCCTTCTCTGGGTAAAATTCTTGTGGGTATGGTCCTTGCATGCTTAACCTGGTGATCCGATGGATTGATGTCAGATCTACAGTGATGTGTTTTTCCAGCCATAGATAACCACCATGGAAGCAAGACAAAAAGAGTTTAACGCACGCATTAACCTCCTTATGCCTTCCAAAGTGTGGTATCTTTATCACGTTCAAGATAGTGGACCTCTCGATGTCCATAGTCCATGGCTAGGGGATGATCTTCAACTTCTTCCCATTGGTTATGGTCAAATACTTGTGTGGGGAAAGCATTCCATGGTTCTTGCGATCTCCCAAGTTGAAGTCATTGATCTTCAACGTCATGATTTGTCCTAACTGCAGTCCAACTATGTGTATCCCCTTCGGGAGGTATGCAATAATCAAGGTGTAGTCAAAGTCCCTCGGGACACTGTCACAGCTCACTGTGCCAGCTAGAGGTGGGATATAATTGGGTAGGATAGAAGGGATGAGCTTCGCATTTGCCAAGTCATCACGATGCTTGGTTCATTTCTTTATCGCAGCTTGAGATGGTGCAGATCAACGAGCAGTCGATGGGGATGCTTGCACTCCTCTCGTTGACAAGGCTTGGACTCCTGTAGACATGACCTTCTCAGTCATGAGGTCTATGAGGATCTCTTCGATGGATTTCTCTACTTCACTGAAGTCACTCGACATGTATGCTCAAAATCAGGTATCTCAGGTCGATGATCAAATACTCGATGTAACAGAATGGGTGGCGAGCTTTCAATAGGCACTGCGTGAAAGAAACTAGTTCTCTGTGGGCTTGAATAATCACTATTGGCAAAAGTGTTTTCAGTGCAACGTGCGACGGGATAAATATATAATGTCGTAATGGACTCCTCCAACGGGTAGGAATTCCTTAATCAATGCAATTCCATCCATTATGGCGCGGTCCCAACGGTCTAATGTTGATATTTCTGGCCATAACTGCAGTTTGAGCCGTTCTGGAGCATCGAGCTAATGGTCAGGATGCCTCCAACGGTCATATTACTTCGTCATGGCAAATTGCCAATATTTGTTGTTATGATATCCCAATGAAGTTCCATTTCTGCAAACCTTCCTTCTATGAAGTCCTCCCTGGAACTTCCTGTAACTTTTCTAACTTTGTTTTCTTCTTGCCATTGATTATTTATAATAACAATACTTATTATGTTTACTCTGAGTTTAAATGTGTTTTATTTTCTTAAATGCATGTCATATATATATAATTAAGCATGAGTAATGTTATTCCGCAAAGTAGTGTCTGCCCGGCGGAAGGAAAGGGGGTGTTACAATATGGTATCAGAGCGTTCAAGCTCAGAATGAAAGATGTGTTACAGTAACAAAATGGTGTTACAGTATGGTATCAGAGCGTTCAAGCTCAGAATGAAAGATGTGATACAGATTAAGGTGAAAGAGTGTTTACAGTATGGTATCAGATCCAAGGTTTCAATGCTGAGCCTAGATGGGCCAGTTGAGTGGTCTTTGGACCGAGGGTTTGAGGAGAAATTGTGTCTAGAGGACCAATTTCAGACCTTTGAATGCTCCTGAGTGTCAAGGAGTTACTTGACTATGTTACCAAGCTCAGGAGGTGTAGCGGTGTTATGAAACCGCAGCCGATGTGGTATCTGGCCACAGGGAGAGAGGACTCCACACCAAAAGTGTTGGAGCTGTAGGATTTGTTCGGGGGAAAGGAGAACCCTCGTGACTGTTAGATCTGGAAAATGTGCGCAGGGTTTAAAAACCCTTTGGATTTTCATAGGAACATGGAAATCGCGATAAGCGAAACCCCGAATTCGTCGGGATCATCCATCGGGGGGAACACGTGGCTGTCAGACGACGTTTCGGCACCCAGGAAACCAAAAGGGAAGAACCTTGTTTTCGTAAGTCGTGAAATAGCGAAACTCAAAAATTTCGAAACAATCTACACCGTAGATCGTAAGATAGGAACTTGATCGTTGGATCAAGTGGAGGGGTAGACAGTAATTTCAGGATTTTGGCAAATGGAAGCTCGAGAGGTGTGGATGCACAAAATCTCGATGCCCGAAACCCCGAAACGCTGAAAGAATCTGCGTTGTAGATTTGAGAAAGGTCTAATCATTGGATTTCACTTGGAATGGACGTGGACACATGGGTGTGTACCACGCACTAGTGGGACAAAAGAAAAGTGAGTGTGGTGGGACCCGATGACGTCCTCATAGATAACGTGGACCCTCCTGAGGGTGCCACTCGCCACTGTAGATGTGGATACAATTGTGCTATGTGGGCCTGGAGGCTAAAGTAAATCGAGATTTTGGGATTCGCAAAGGAGGAGCACAAGGGCTCAACACTCCAACTCGTGAATTCGTGAGTTGCGAGAGGTGATAGCACTTAGGCCTAGCCCACGGTTATATGTAGCAGGTGCTAGCGAGGAGGGATCCATACCCGTACCGCATCTCGGGTATCGGCGGTTGGAGGAAGAAGAGTCGAGGGTCTTCGACTCGCGAACTCGTGAGATCGCAAAGTTGTGAAAGTTGCCTTTGATTACGAGGGTAGGGAGAAAGAGGAAGCTATCACCCAAAAAACCGAAGTGTCGAAGTCCCGAAATTTTCGAAGACAAAAGAACCATCGAGGATTTAACTTTTGGATCTTCGTGGACCGAGACCCTGAAGTTTCGAAGTCCCAAAAATTGCAGAGCTGAACAGGGCTCAGAAAACTTAATGGAATCGAAATCCTTTTCTTGTTCATGTTGGTTTATGAGTGTTGTAAGTTTCTTGAAAGTTTAAGGGCCTGACAAACTTCGGTTGATTGCACATTGTGTGTGCAAAGTTCAACGAATGTCAGGACAACCATGAATCTACGTCGAGTATAGAAATGGAAGAGGTGTGGATTGCCTCCATTTTAGAGAGAAAAAGAGAAGGAATGGATGTCAAACTGGGAGTCGAAGGAACGAACTCCAATGGGCATGGAAGAGAATTGGATAAGGAAGGATGTATGATGAAACTCATTGAAACATTGCAGAAATATGCCTAGGCTCTCCGAGCTATGATCCAGGTGGATATCGGTGGCCACCCACCTTTTTCGACTGGCTCAAAACAGTTTTATGGCAATTTTCGCAATTTACTATTTTTAGCAGGTTTTAACTTCCGGGGCCATTTTGAGGGCCTAAATGAAGGATTCTTGATATCTAGGTTCTCAATGATAGCCGAAGGCATGATTGAGCCCCCAAAATGAATCTCCTCGATGATACCTTTCCAACGAGCTATCACACGCCTAAAACGGAGATCGTATGCAAAAGTTACGACCCCGGGAAGTTGATGTACTAACTTACCCAAACGGGGCCCACATGACTTTTGGCGCTTCATCTCCTAGGGTTAGGTTTTTGGATGTCTATGACTTTTGGCATTCTCGTCTATTGTAAAAAAGGCCTCTAGAGCCTCGTTGTAATCATCTTCTAACGGATCCGAGTAGCAGCCACATCTCTTCTCAGAGATAAGCTACCAGTGCCCTAGCTAGTTTATTTCCATTCTGTCTGTAAGCATATTTCAGTCATTTGTTATTAATGAAATGAAGTTTTATTTCCGCTGAATCTCTGCGTTTATGTGTATTTCTGTATTTCATTGTGTTCCTACATAAATCCGGATCAGTGGTATCAGAGCGGTCTGCTCATTCTCGATCCTTCTTTGCATGTCCCCAACGAGATTGGGGTATAAGGAGTTGGGGCTCGATCTGGTTGAAC
>ML802676.1:227849-243281 GCA_009831015.1 Picea engelmannii | reverse complement strand
CCTTCACCAAGGCAAATGGCTCACCAGGGACCAAGTTCAGCAGAAGTTTCCTCATCTCATGGAGGAACTCAACGCAATGGGGACCATTGCTTCCTAAGGAGAGAGGATTGATCCAGGTGGATATCGGTGGCCACCCACCTTTTTCGACTGGCTCAAAATAGTTTTCTGGCAATTTTGGCAGTTTACTATTTTTAGCATGTTTTAACTTTCGGGGCCATTTTGAGGGCCTAAATGAAGGTTTCTTGAGATAGAGGTTCTCAATGATATCCAAAGGCATGATTGATCCCCCAAAATGAATCTCCTCGACGATACCTTTCCAACGAGCTATCACACGCCTAAAACGGAGATCGTATGCAAAAGTTACGACCCCGGGAAGTTGATGTACTAACTTACCCAAACGGGGCCCACATGACTTTTGGCGCTTCATCTCCTAGGGTTAGGTTTTTGGATGTCTATGACTTTTGGCATTCTCATCTATTGTAAAAAAGGGCTCTAGAGCCTCATTGTAATCATCTTCTCATGGATGCGAGTAGCAGCCACATCTCTTCTCAGAGATAAGCTACCAGCGCCCTAGCTAGTTTATTTCCATTCTGTCTGTAAGCATACTTCAGTCATTTGTTATTAATGAAATGAAGTCTTATTTCCACTGCATCTCTGCGTTTATGTGTATTTCTGTATTTCATTGTGTTCCTACATAAATCCGGATCAAGTTGATAGCCAAAAGCTCATGAGGGTTAGGGATCAGCAGGGAGAATTCAACTTAAAAATGTTGAAGAACTGGAAAGAATAGAAAGGAAGTTGGAGAAGAGGAGTGTCTCAAGAAAGATAGAGAGTCACAGAACCCCTGAGAGAAGAAGAAGATCGAGGAGTGGTAGCATACATCATCATCACTCCCCAAAGCATTCCAGCAGGGAAGCGCACAGTAGTTCAAGCCCGTCCCCTACTACAAAACATCGAACATCTGGAAGGGATGAATTGAAAGGAGAGATGAACAAGGTCAAGCCTCCAACGTTCGATGGAGAACATAAGAAGGAGGAAGATGTCGAAACATGGTTGCTTGGCATGAGGAAATATTTCCAACTGCAGAATTATTCCCCTCATGCAGAAGGAAGAATTGCAATGTATCAACTAAAGGGAAAAGAATCCATGTTGTGGGATCAGTTTGTGCAGGTGCAACACATTAGTGAGAAAGATATCACTTGGAAGGAGTTCAAGAGGTATTTCGAGAAGAAATACCTAACCAAAAGGTACTGTGATAGAAATATGAAGGAGTTCTTCGAACTCAAGTTGGGCAGCATAACCATCGATGAATACGATTGAAGGTTTTTGGAACTACTGAAGTATGTTCAATTCATCAAAGATGAGGTTGTCAAGATTCAGAGATATCTGAGTGGACTGCCACCTTCTATTCGTGACAAGATTTAGTATGATGATCCTAAGACTATGGAAGAAACAATAAGAAGGGGAAAATGCTTAGATGAACAGCAAAGAGAAAGGCCTACTTTTCAGAAGGCTTGGGATGATCAGAAGAAGTTCAGGAAAAAGCAGAGGCAGAAGGGAAACAAACCTCCCTTTTTCAGAAACAGTCCTCAGGGACCGCCATCTTTCAGAGAGCCCAAGAAGGCTGAAGTGGGTGAACAAATGCCCAGACCGCCACCTATGGAGTGTTGGGGCTGTAAAGGGAACCATAGGTATAGGGACTTCCCCCACAGAAAAGATAAAGCAAGAACTTTCTACAATGTTCAACAAGCTGAAACAGTGGAGGATATGGGCAGCAGAATGCCAAGGATCTACGCAACCCTAGACAACAAGCAAGAAGAATTTCAATCGCACATGATTGAAGTGGAAGGTATGATTGAAGTGGAAGGTCACTGAATTGGTTAAATCATGTTCGATAGACATGAATGGATTGAGCACGAAGGCTGAATTGAATGTTCTGCCTTTAGGCTCTTATGACTGCTTAATTGGGATGGACTGGTTGGACCAGCACCATGCCCTCCTGGACTATCATAACAAGAGGTTTACATGCTTGGATGAGGAGGGAAATTGGAAAACAGTCCAAGGAATTCCCAGAGCTGTGGCTGTTAGAGAAATCTCAGCCATGCAGCTGAAGAAGTGTTACAGGAAAGGCTGTCAATTATTTGCATCGCATGTGGAGGAAGCATCCAGAGTTGAAGTCTCAAGAATTGGAGACCATGAGGTACTCACAGAGTTCAAGGACGTATTTCAGGAGGTACATGGACTACCTCCGAAGAGAGACGTCGATTTTTCTATAAATTTGATGCCTGGAGCAGCTCCGATGTCGAAAGATCCTTACAAAATGAGTATGCCAGAGCTGAAAGAGTTGCAATTGCAACTCGAAGAGATTCTGAAGAAGGGGTACATTCACCCCAGCGTGTCACCTTGGGGTGCCTCGGTCCTATTTGTGAAGAAGAAGGATGGGACGTTGAGGCTGTGCATTGATTTCCGGTAGTTGAACAAGGTAACTATCAAGAATAAGTATCCTCTGTCGAGGATCGAAGATCTTTTCGATCAGCTGAAGGGTGCGAAAATATTTTCCAAGATAGATCTCAAATCAGGATATCACCAGGTAAAAATAAAGGATGAGGACATCAGCAAGACCGCCTTTAGAACAAGGTACAGTCATTACGAGTTTAGAGTGGTGTCGTTTGGACTGTCAAACACACCTGTTGTTTTTATGTGCTTGATGAATGGTGTATTCAGGAACTATTTAGACAAGTTTGTCATAGTCTTCCTGGATGACATCTTGGTGTATTCCAAGTCAGAGGAAGAGCATGAACAACACTTGAGGACGGTGTTGCAAGTGTTGAGAGAACACCAGTTGTATGCCAAGTTGAGCAAATGCTCATTTTATCAAAGATAGATCCATTACTTGGGACATATTATTTCAAAAGAAGGGATCGATGTGGATCTTGAGAAGGTTGAGGCCATCCGAGAATGGTCAGCACCAAGGAATGTGACAGAAGTTAGATCCTTTATGGGACTGGCGGTCTATTATAGAAGGTTTATCGCAAGGTTCTCAAAGATAGTTCACCCTATCACTTCCTTACAAAGGAAGGATACAAATTTTCAGTGGACTGAAGAGTGTGAAGAGAGTTTCCAGCAATTGAAGCAGTTGTTAACCAGTGCTCCAATCCTAAGAATTGCAAATCCAAATATGGATTCCGTGGTGTGCACAGATGCGTGTTAGGAAGGGTTGGGAGGAGTTCTTAGACAAGATGGATTTATAATCTGTTATGAGTCCAGGAAATTGAAAGAGCATGAAAAGAATTATGCCACTCACGACTTGGAGCTAGTAGAAATCGTCCACACTCTGAGGAAATGGATACATTACCTCATGGGAAGAAGATTTGAATTGAGAACAGAGCACCACGGTCTGAAATATTTATTTGATCAGCCAACCTTAAATGCTAGACAAAGCAAGTGGCTGGAATTTCTGTGTGAATACGAATTTGATATCAAGCATATCAAGCGGAAGGAAAACAAGGTGGCTGATGCACTCAGCAGAAAAGTGCATGAATTACATGATATAGCCATTAGCATGTACAGGACTGATATCAAGGGTAGAATTTTGGAAGCTGCAAATGATGATTTGTAGTACAGAGACTTAGTAGCAAATCTACAGCAGTGTGAGAGACCACAGAAAGAGGGAAATTACACCTTGGAAGCTGATGGATTACTTCTATATAAAGACAGAGTGTATATACCCAATGTCCAAGAATTGAAACTTGCGATTTTAAAATAAATGCATAATGTGACTTATGATGGACATCCTGGATATCAGAAGACTATGGCAGCAGTCAAGAGCCATTATTTTTGGTCGGGTATGAAAAGGGAGATCTATGAATACATCACCAGATGTATGGAGTGCCAGAAAGTTAAGGCGGAGCATAGGCACCCGGCAGGGTTGCTGCAACCTTTACCCATTCCTGAGTGGAAGTGGGAAGTGGTGACGATGGATTTTATTACAGGACTGCCCAGAACGAGCAAGCAACATGATTCGATCATGGTGGTGGTGGACAAGCTTACAAAAGCTTCCCATTTTATTTCACTGAAAACCACTCACAAGGCAGTAGAGGTTGTTGATATCTTCTTAAAAGAAGTGGCACGCTTGCACGGAATTCCTAAGACGATTGTGTCTGATAGGGACCCAAAATTCACCTCGAATTTCTGGAAAGGACTGTTCAAAGGATTCGGAACGAATCTAAATTTTAGTACAACATATCATCCTGAGTTTGATGGATAGACAAAGAGGGTGAACAAAGTAGTAGAGGACATACAGAGAATGTACGTGATGGACAAACCATCAAGATGGGAAGACTACCTGCATTTGGTAGAATTCGCCTACAATAATGGGTATCATGCATCGTTGAATATGAGCCCATTTGAAGCACTTTATGGAAGAAAGTGCAACACTCCAGTGAGATGGGATAATCCAGCTGACAGAGCAGTAGTTGGGCCAGAGTTGCTCAAAGAGATGGAAGACCAAATGATAAGAATTAAACAGAATTTGAAAGTTTCCCAGGACAGGCAGAAAAGTTATGCTGATAAGAACAGAACCCACAGAGAATTCAAAGTGGGTGATCATGTTTTCCTGAAAGTGAAAACTAACAGGAGCTCCCTGAAGCTGCGAAGTTGCGCCAAGTTGGCAGCAAGATACTGTGGGCCTTTTGAAATCTTGGAAAGGATTGGGCCAGTTGCATACATGCTTGCATTACCTGCATCTATGACTGTACATAATGTGTTTCATGTTTCACTACTTAATAAATATATACCTGATGCTAATCATGTTATCGATTGGAATGTGATTCAGGTGGAACCAAAAGGTGTCTTGCAAGTGCATCATGTGCGCATATTGGACAGGAAAAGCAAATAGCTTCGAAATCGAGACATAGAGCTTGTAAAGGTCCAGTGGACCTAGTATAGTCCTGAGGACGCGACATGGGAGCATGAAGATGTTATGCGGACAAAGTACCCACATCTTTTTGAAAATTTTGAAAAGCTTGCAGATGCAATGTAAAGTTGCACTGAGGATAGTGAAAAAATAAGGGGAGGGGGATTGTAATGTCCCCAAGGTCGAGCCCTATTGTAAATCTTGTTTATGAAATGAATTGTAAATATGTTTTATAGGATGGTGAGCCAAGTTTCTATAAGCTAGTGGGCTTATGTGATTATTAGGCTAGAGAGCCTAAGTGTTGAAGGCCAAGAGCCTGATTTTGTACCTGTATTTATGTGGGACAGTAATAAAACATAAACACCGCTGCGTGCAGACCGACCATGATGAATGAGTGATGGGGGACTAAGCTTCCACAGAGTGGGCAAGGGATTAGGGGCTGGAAGGTGGGAAAAGGGACTAAATGTTGAGCCAAGGGGCTTAGGTCCTTGGGAATAATATTTAATATTATTCCAGAAGACATGTGAATTGTATGTTTTTATCCTAAGTTCCTGGCAAGGGGAAAAAATGTGCAAAGGGGATGCATGCTGATGGAATGCATGCAGTTTCATGGGTGACAAGTGTCAACCCAGGTGCATTCAAATAAAATGACTAAGATGAGTCGTGAGGGGGGGTTCCTCCTCCATTCTACCCGACCGTCTGAGCGTGAACCGATCGGACCTCTGCAAGAGACCTTGTGTAATTATAAAACCTGGGGGGAACAAGTCTGTGTTGATTTTGGGGATAGCCTGTGTTGATTTCTGGAAAGCCGATACACCCTCTGTCTGAACAGATCAAGCTTGTGTGTGGAATCTATGTCCCCAAGCCATAACCGTGAGACCATCCTGTCATTGCTAAGCCTATTGGAAAGCCCGTGTTTGTTTTCCCCATTAGTTGTTGTGGCCACGTAGTGTTGGACTACGTGTGGCTTGTTGGCCAGTTTGTACAACACTCTCTCCAGGTGAGAGAGGTGATTGAAGTTGGAAGAACAGGTTTCTTGGCCTTTGAGCGACTCTCTCCAGGTGAGAGAGTGCACAAAGGAAGGGGACAACTCCTGGAAGGAACCCTGTAGCTGCCACAGAGCTAGGAGACTTTCGGTCCAGTCTGTTGCTGAAACCCAAGGCAAGGGAGGTTAGAAGCCAAAGGACTATCTAGGTGACAGAGAAGGTGTATACTCTTGGGGTGGAATAGGCATGTGGGGAAGGAGAGTCTGTGGGCAGTGAGTATGAGTGGTTCTTGGGAGAGAATCCCTTCCTTGTGACTGTGTGTTTTCCCTGTAACCTTAGCCTAGCCTAGGATTCCTTGCCTTGGGGTGGAGCTTAGTCTCGGCTCAGGGGTGACTTACTGCTGAGCTTGATGAGCAGCACGGTCTAAGGCTGGGAGGTTCGTGGAAGGCCTGGACCTGGTTAGTGGAATTACCACCGTTTCAAAGATAAGTACCAGATGATGTTTTTAATTACGTTTCTATATGTCTGCGTATTTATATTTATCATGTATTCTACTGTGCATACGAATTAATGTTAATTCCATTGATTATTTATAATAGCAGTACTTATTATGTTTACTCTGAGTTTAAATGTATTTTATTTTCTTAAATGCATGTCATATATATATATATATAATTAAGTATGAGTAATGTTATTCCGCGAAGTAGCGCCTGCCTGGCAAAAGGAAAGGGGGTGTTACAGTATGGTATCAGAGCGTTCAAGCTCAAAATGAAAGATGTGTTACAGTAACAAAAGGGTGTTACAGTATGGTATCAGAGTGTTCAAGCTCAGAATGAAATATGTGATACAGCTTAAGGTGAAAGAGTGTTTACGGGGTAGGTGCTCTACTCTCTTGTATAGACAAGTGTTTCAAGTCTTCCTGTGTTCTTTCAACTTTGACGTTCATATCTCTGGTCCTCAGTAGCTTCAACTGGTCCTCTTGTTCTTTCAGTAAGTATGTTATTCTCCTAGCCATGAAATATCTTAGTTCTTTCTTTCTCTACTCTAGATCCTCCTCTTCTTGTTTCCTTCGTATCTGATCTTTCTCAATCCAGGTTTTTCCTAGTAAAATGGAAAATGGGACGTTGTTCTCAACAAATTTTAACAATCTCAAATTCTTCTTCTGTCGAAGTTCCATGAGCACTCATAGATGTCTGAGTAAGTCTTCCACATAGGGTTATCAACTTTCCTCTAAATAATTGTATTCCTCCTAATGAAGGAACCATTGCAGGCTTTCCCAGAATTTCCCAAGTTCTTTGTGTCATGATATTCACCTGTGTTTCCTCATCCAGAACACAGTCTATGTCGAAGTCTCCTATTCTTGTTTCGATGCATTCCTTCACGTTTAAGATCTCTGATAAGTTGATATCTCTGTGATCATTCAAGGTTTATTTCATTTGTAGTAATACAGTCTCTGATTGTTTCTGGGGTTTTAACATATCCTTAGTTTCTTGGTCTGTCTCATGGTTTTCTTGTCTCATATTCATCCTTTCAACTTTAGCAATCATTCTAGGGAAATCCAAAACTTCATGGTCCATAGCTTTGCAGCAAAGACAACTAGGACCTCTACCAGGGTATTCCTTAGCAAGATGTTCTGGTCTTTTGCAACTATAGCAAAGAGTTAATCCTCTCTTTCTTTTAAATGACCCCCAACCTTTCCTGTACTGCGCACTGGGATCACAATAACTAACTTGCAAAAAATTATTTCTAGGATCCTGCATCCATTTGTTGGTCCAAACATTCTTTCTATGGATAGGAATAACATATCTTTCACTATTCTTATCAGATCTATTCATATCCAATCTTCTTTCTTCTAGTTATTCCCTAGTTTTCACACAAAATCTATTAGACATACCTAGATCAATTCTTTTGAAACAAAAATTTTCACTTATCTTACCTTTCTTAGAGCACAAAGATTTAATATCTTACCTCTTTCTTCGGATCTGATTCCTTTCTTATCATACAGCTTCGCAGTCAAGTAGAACACTGTGCACTAAAGAAACAGATCTATGCATAGAGGTTTCTCTTTTCTTCAGTTCCCAGCAATCACAATTTCAGGTCCCAACAACGAAACCATTTGTTGGCATAGGGGCAGACCCAGGGTTCAATGCTTCAATAGTGCACCAACAAAACCCTAACTACCGACCCTTTCAACAACACCTGCGAAGTAGATGAAGTTTACCCGAGATAGAGGCAAGGGTGGTTGCGGGACTGAAGTGTCTGCAACCTAGCTGGGACATAGATCTGTGATTACAACACTAACAGAGCACTTAGCAGCTAACATTCATCAATATTTAACCTGTATTCACATCACAGGTCGAAACCCTATTTAGAGAGAAATGTAGCATTCAACCAGATCTAATACATCCAAGCACTTAGCATATATAAATAGATCATATCTAGCATTCATTCGCATTACTAAGAACTAAGATACTATATCAGATGCATCTAACATATATCATTGCACGAAGCTTACATCACATCAATAACATAACAACTATAATGCACAAATAAACCACAACACATGATATATGTGGTTCACCCTAGTGTGGGGCTACGTCCACCAACTCTTCTCTTCTTTATTTTCTTCTTTCAATCTTCTAGAAGAACAGAGCCACAAGAACCCACTCTGCATAGGACAAGAGATCTACATGCACCTCTCCAGATCCTCCTTCCCTGAGCTAGGTTCAATCACAAAGCCTTCTTACAATATGCACACAAGCTCCTTACAATCACTTGCACTTAGCTCTGCAAGTTCTTAACACACAGTATGCACGAAGCATCCACAATTGTTCGCACTTAGCTCACTGGCCACATTACACATCTAGGTCTCTCTTATTTACATCGCCTAGCTTTCTATTTATACATTAAAAAGGGGCCTAAACATGGGTAAACCCATGGGCCGACATCCCATACCCGTTACATAAACCCTAAACCCAAAAATTCCCTAAGAAGGGGTCAAGATCCCGCGATCTCCGCTCCACCTTCGACCAACTTGTCGAAGTCCCAAAATTGGTCAAATGTGACCAAAGTTCTCCAAAACTTGGTCAAGGGCCAACAAAGGAACATACTGTTAAACAATTGTCAAATTGACATATCAAATCTTAATAAATAAAAATTGAAAAATAGTCATTGGAAAGATAACAAAATTCTTCACAAGTTTTGTTTTTACTGTAAAGTGAAATTCTAAATAAAAAAAATAGTTTTGTATGCCAGAAGTTGAAGAACTTGTGAAAATATAGTTTTTTTCTCATAAAACAAGCAAAATAGACACCCATCTTCATGATTTCACCCAGAAATGTTTATGACTGTATATTTTAGTTTGTAAGTCGGAGGGGCATGTAGTTGTAAATTGTATTGTTATTGAAGACTCATATGAGTTGTTAAATCAGATTTGCTTCTATTTTATCTGTTATATTCTTCATCTTGTCTGAATGTAATTGATGATTTTAAGAATTAAAATTTGCCTTTGATTGATAGATTCCTGATGCGGTAGAGGATATGTTGTAAGCTTGCCTATTTATCATCATTTACTGTTTAGACACGTCTAATTTCTATTCTTCATCTTGTTTGAATGTATCGTTGATTTTAAGGATTAAAATTTTCCTTTCATTGATAGATTCTCGATGCAGTAGAGGATTTGTTGTGAGCTTGCCTATATATCATTGTTTACTGATTAGACACATCTAAATTCTCTTCGCAGAGAGGATCTCTGCTTAGCGAATATTCATCTTTATGTTATTCTATTATTCTTCTCTTCATCATTATACAAATCTTTTGTTTGATAGGGAAAACTGTTTATGCCTCCATAGCCCAATGGTCCATCACTGATCTGCAGTAATTTATGTTGTCTTTTCCTTTCTTTAAAGTCTTGTTGATTCACCTACTCAAACCTTTTTAATCCATTTACATTTTGATGGGTATTGGGCTTATCCTCTTGCAGTCTGAGGGTGACTCTTAGTGCTAACACTTTGGATGGTTGGAAGTTATGTCTTCTTGCAACAAAATGCATGATTGATTTTTTCGTCCCAATGGCATGCTTTGTATGCAACTTGGCATACACAAAAGTTTCATACAAAGCAGGCACACATGCCTTCTGTGTATTTCAATTAGCATACAAAGTAGGCACAGGTGCCTTCTGCGTATGCCATTTGGCATACACAACAAGCACCCATGCCTTAGTCTTTTCTACTACAGGTGCAAGAACATTTGACTGCAACCTTGAGTATGAATTTTTGTGTCTGCATCCTTAGTCTTTTCTAGCTTTTTCTATTTGTTTTCCACTACAAATTCTAGGGTTGATTGGAGTCGAATAGATATATTGTGTTTTGATTCAAATTTGAAAGAAATGATCATGCTATAGTCTCTACCCCTCATGGCTCAGATTGGGCAGGAGAATCATTTTTGCAGAGAGCACGGTGATCAACAGGTGAATTGTTTAGAATTAGCTCTATGACTTGCAATGGAAACCTACCCTTTTGGTACGAGTTTTGAATTTTGAAGGATCAGAAGGAAATGGAAACCTACCTTGTTTCCTCCAACACTAGGGTGGGAGGAAACATGGCATACCAATTGGAGAATTACTAGCACAACCCCTAGCAGGCCCAAACACCTAAATATTGTCATGGTTTAATCAGTTCTCTCCTATCATTTCTAACAACCCTGTGCCAGACTAATCTCAACGAAAATCCATTGAACAGTGACAAACAAAGGAATCCCAACCCAACTCAAGCAGGATTGTTGTGATTCGTGAAAGACCTACTGATATAATAAAATATTCATGGACACTGGGGTTATGTAAAAGTGAGCAAACTAACTTGTTTCTAGTGAACTAGTGGATAGTGGACCCTGCTAATGGAATCTCCCACTCTCTATAGTGAACCCTCAATAACTGTTATCCCCATTTTTTTTTTCATTTTTTTAAAGTAAAATACATGATCAACCATAAATTCTGGTACCGTATTTGAATTGGGCAAATTAATGCGGGAACCTAACCGAAGAATTGAATTTTTGAATTTTTTACCAATTAGGCCAAATTTAATAACTATGATTTTTTTTTCCAATTCAGTAAGTATGATTACAATGGATGATAGAAATTTATGCATTAGTTTATCACTACCACAAGGGTATTGACTATGTTAGTTTATGGAATTACCAAAATCGCTACCACAGGGGTGTCGACTATGTTAGTTTACAAAATTACCGAAACCCATGGGAAAATGAATTGATCGTCATTTAACTAATTGTAGATTGTGTTTTGGGCAGTGGTTATAAATTTTAGTTTATTTGATGTCCAAGTTTTGGTTTTTGTCATTTGAGATCTCACCCACAAAATAAAAATGACCATTTCTTGGTAGGTTTATAATTATTTATTTTATACGGTTTCTTAAATTAATGTAGTGAGAGTGAATGCATATAGTTAAGAACTTATGTTTTAGATATTTAAATTCAGAGGAGAGTAGGGTATGTATACTTTTATCGTAGTATGGAGAGGATCCCTTGTTCTACTAACAAGGGGGTCTACTTTAAAATTAAAATGTTGGATAATTCTCTTGTAGGTAACATGCAGCCACCCATTTTACAATAGTCTTATGTGAATTAAAATAAACAAAATTACTCACTTTTTCACAACAATTATTCTTTATCTTTGACTTATAAGTTTTTAATTCAACACCCTCTTCTATTATCATTTCCACCTTTGTGTTTCTAGTGGTGGGTGGAATGTTCACTTAAAATATTGGACAATAAAACTCTCTTACACCATTTTATTTCCAGAAATCTTAACACAAAATATAACCCATTTTAACTATTCATCAATTGAACTAAAAGCTATAAATATCAACAATGAATGAATTAGGCCAACTAAAAATGAACAGGTTGAATGAAATGAATGATACTTGAGAAAATATCAAGGGAGACAGGTATCTACATACCTTGGTTCCCCAATGGATGAGCATTGAATCACATAAACGAAAAATGGAGTTATTTGGTTGAGGAGAATTCAATGGGGGTAGGTCGCATGGGGGATAATGATGATAGTAATGATGATACTCATGACATGGGTGTAGCCATGGGTGAGCACGTCATGTGGGTGTATCCCATGACGATGATGGTGACACACACTACGGGATGTAGCTCTAGTGTTCTCTAGCGGGTTGTGTGCCCCTAGACGAGATTGACAGGTCCACATGGGTGTAGCCATGTGTGACATAATTATGCTACCATTAGCATGGTCTGTGTAACCATGATGAGAGGATCATGGCATAGCGAGCAAGGCTATGAAGACTAGAAGGGAACATCATGGTTAAATACCTCCCTAGCTAAGAGGAAGTGTTGATGTTTTGGTAGTTGCGGGAGGTATTGACCTCCATTTGTAACCTTTGACTAAAATAGAATATTTTGGAAGCAAGAGAAACCCTAAACAGATGTGTGAAAACTCTAGAAGACATGTCAGCTTAGCAGAATATAAAATATTAAGATATTATTCTCCAGGAAGATAAGTCGGCCCATAATGGTGACTAGAACCACTATAAATAGAGGATGTCTTGGCTCATTTGTTCATTCACTCACTCTTACTTAGGAAACCAGAAACAATGCGCAAGTTTGGAGGAGGAGCAACAACAACTGCAGTTGTATGGTTTTCTCTTCTGCGCTACCCTTGGAGAGGGTGCGCTCTCTTAGTCATCTGTTGGTTCTGGTGTGGCTTCTCTGAATCATTCTTTCTTTCAAAGGTTACGGTGCTCGGGGGTGGTTGTGTGCCTATGGTTGGGTGACAATGGTGTAGCATTGTCTATGGTTAAACAAGCACAATATTCTAACACTTTGGACGGTTGGAAGTTATGTCTTCATGCAACAAAAGGCATGATTGATTTTTTCGTCCCAATGGCATGCTCTGTATGTCACTTGGCATACACAGCAGACAAAGATGCCTACTGTATATTCCAATTAGCATACAAAGTAGGCATAGGTGCCTGCTGTGTATGCCACTTGGCATACACAACAGGCACTCATGGCTTAGTATTTTCTACTGTAGGTGCAGGAACATTTGACTACAGCCTTGAGTATGCATTTTTATTTCTACATCCTTAGTGTTTTCTAGCTTTTTCTATTTGTTTTCCACTCCAACTTCTAGGGTTGATTGGAGTCGGATAGATATATTGTGTTTTGATTCAAATTTGAAAGAAACGATCATGCTATAGTCTCTGCCCCTCATGGCTTAGACTGGGTGGGAGAATCATTTTTACCGAGAGCACGATGACCAACATGTGAATTGTTTAAAATTAGCTCTCCAACCTGCAATGAAAACCTACCCTTTTAGTATAGGAGTTCTGAATTTTGAAAAATGGAAACCTACCCTGTTTCCTCCAACATTGGGGTGGGAGAAAACATGTCATATCAATTGGAGAATTACTAGCACATCCCCTAGGAGGCCCAAACACCTAAATATTGTCATGGCTTAATCAATTCTCTCCTATCGTTTCTAACAACCCTATGCGGACTAATCTCAACGAAAAGCCATTGAACAGTGAAAAACAAAGAACTCTCAGCCTAACTCAAGCAGGATTGTTGTGATTTGTGAAAGACCTCCTGATATAATAAAAAAATCATGGACACTGGGGTTATGTAAAAGTGAACAAGCTAACTTTTTTCTGGTGGACTAGTGGATAGTGGACCCCGCAAATGGAATCTCCCACTCTCTGTCGTGAACCCTCGGTAATTTCTATCCCCATTTTTTTTTAATTTTTGCAAATTTTTTTAAAGTAAAATACATCATCAACCATAAATTCTGGTACTGTATTCGAATTGGGCAAATTAATGCGCGAACCCAACCGAAGAACTGGATTTTTTACCAATTAGGCCGATTTTAATAACTATGATTTTTTTTTTTCGAACTCGGTAACTATGATTACAATGGATGATAGAAAGTTATGCATTAGATTATCGCTACCACAAGGTATTGACTATGTTAGTTTATGAAATTATCAAAATCGCTACCAGAGGGGTGTCGACTATGTTAGTTTACAAAATTACGGAAACCCATGAGAAAATGCATCGATAGTCATTTAACTAATTGTAGATTGTGTTTTGAGTAGTGGTTATAAATTTTAGTTTATTTGATGTCTAAGTTTGGGTTTTTTTCATTGGAGATCTCAACAACAAAATAAAAATGATCATTTTTTGGTAGGTTTATATTTATTTATTTTATAGGGATTCTTAAATTAATGAAGTTGTGAGAGTGAATGCATATAGTTAAGAATATATGTTTTAGATATTCAAATTCAGAAGGGAATAAAGTATATACACATTTATAATAGCATGGAGAAGATCCCTTGTTCTACTAACAAGGGGGTTTACCATAAAATTAAAATGTTGGATAATTCTCTTGTAGGTAATATGTAACCACCCATTTTATAATGGTCTTATGGGAATTAAAATAAAAAAATTTACTCATGTCATAACATTTATTCTTTATCTTTGAGTAAAACTATTATAAATGTGTACGTAAAACTCTTCAATTAATGTGGACCAATGGAAAGGTGTTAGATTCGGGGAAATTCCAACGAGTAACGCACCATCAATATGTCATTAAAGGCCCAATGACTCACCACGACCTACTTACTTTGGCAGATCTTTGATATTTGAGTACGAATGCATAGATGGAGACCTTCTGGCGAAAAGGATTGGGCAACGCAAAAATGGACAACGATATCTAGAGAGGGATGGCCAAACTTCAACGATAGTGATGTTGCGGTACTCAACCGATTGGGCCCTGGATGTGTACCAAATAACAGTGGTCAAATTGATTGGATGAAAAAGTTATATAAATAAGTTCCTGATTTAACTTTAAGATTATGGTTATGGTTAAGATAGGGTTCATGTATTTATAATTTTGTAGATAACATAAATTATAATATATTATTATTATTTATTATGGTTAAGATAGGTTTCCTGTATTTATAATTTTGTAGAGAATATAAATTATAATTTATTATGGTTAAGATAGGGTTCATGTATTTATAATTTATTATTATTATTTATTGTTTTTCTAGATTGTCAAAAAAAAATTAATGATCTGAAATAATTTATGAAATGAGACAAGTACATTAAATAAATGGCAATTATTAGGTGTAATAAAATTTTATGAGAATAATGAAATTGAAAGTGATTATATCAATATTGAATTTAATATTAATATATAGTGGTGACCAAATTTAGTTAATGAGATTTTAAAAGAGAGATTAAAAAAAATAATTGAAATCTCTCTTTAAAAAAAATGAGGAAGGAAGAAAATGTTTTGAAAAGAATGATGAGAGAACAGATACAAAAATATAAGATTGAATCTAGTTAAAGTCACACTTTGAATGTTGAGAAAAGTGAGATCTCTTAACAATCAAGGTTAAGGAAATGAAAGCAATTAAACTTGATAGTGATTTTGTACTATAAGAAATACCTAATCTTTACATTGGAAAAGATAATCCTATGCATAATACT
>ML802676.1:204628-225540 GCA_009831015.1 Picea engelmannii | reverse complement strand
TTTTTCATAACTCCATATCTAAATAAACTTTCTAATGGAAAATATGGAAATGAAAAACTTACTATTTTTAAGTTGGGTCATACTCTACTATTTATTTTCAAATAAAAAATAGATGTTTATAAACTAAAATTGTCCATTTTCAAACTTGTAATCTTGTTTAGAGATCTAAGACGGTTATAATTATACTCATAATTAGTCTATACATCGTTGGATTACATACTTTTGAGTGTTAAAAAACAAACTTTACATGATTTTATGTTATTAGTCCATAACACTAACATTTAATTATTATAAGTTTGAACAATAAAATTAGCTCAATAAAATTAGCTTATGGTTAAAATAGTAAAAAAATAATTCCGAAATATGCTTATAAACTAATGTAGCCTTAGACATTAAAGTTAGACTTGAGTACAACATTCCAAAACCAAGAATAATCTATGATGATATACATTTTAGATGAGAATATTATACATTAGTAGTTAAAAATTGAATAAGTGTGAAAAAAGTGTTACCTTGAAAATATATATATATATATATTATTATGTTTATTAAGTATTTACTTTTGAGTGATCAAAAAACAATTTATAATACATTTAGATACATATTACAACTATTAAAACATATTACAAATAGATACATGGATTTTATAGATGTTCAAAAGAGTACTAGGCATAAGATCTCTTCTCTAATGCAAAGATTAAATATTCTTATAATTATTTTTATTTTCTTAAGATCCCATAAATAAATTGAGTCTTGTATTTTTGTATCTCTTCTCTCATTATTTTTTCAAAACCTTGATGTACTTATTTCTTTTCTTTTAAAGAAGAGCTTAAGCATTTTTTATATTTTTTTCTTTTCTCAAATTTTATTAACTAAGTTTGATCACCAATATATATTAATATTAAATTAAATATTAATATAATTCATTAAAAATATTTATAATAATTATTAACAATTTTTTTTAGAATATACCAAAGTTTTAGAATTTTGTATAAAGTTTTTATTTTCAAAGCATTTTCTAATGGCAAGGGTGTGGGAAACTCATATTATCATAGTCATTTTCATGACATCTTCTAAGGATTGAGAGATCCATATACTTTCATTATTATGATGATCATTTTCAGTTTCATTATTATCATGAAAAATTATTATAAATGATCATTTTCATTCATTTAATATAGTTATCTTTATATATATATATATATATATATATATAATTATTTTTCAACAATTTAAAAAAAAAATTAAAATAATAAAACAAAAATTATCTCTAATAATAAATATAAAAATTTACCATAAATATAATCTTAACTTAAAAAGCACGGACTAACTGTGTTACAGTAATCTCTTTATTATATTTGTCGATAGGCATGGTATATAGTGTTGAATTAGGTTTGACTTTCTATTAGTTCATGGTTGACCATAAAATATACACCATTTTATCTAAAGTTTTAAAAAATAATGATTAATTTTAAATTTTAAATCTCATTTATCTGAAATCTTATTGGCCAAAAACTTTGAAGTCTTATTGCTGTCACTTCCCCCAAATGTAAATTTAATAAATATTTCTGCCATCTAATCATTTCATGCCTACTCCTCTCCCTATCTCCTTAAACAATACTTTCATTATTATATTCGGCAGGTATATGCTACCTAATAGCCTTGTTTATAGAACTTTTCATCCAATAAATTTGACCATTGATTTGGTATACATCCATGGCCCAATCGGTTCAGTACCGCTTCATCACTATCGTTGAGGTTTGGCCATCCCTCTTTATATATTTAAAGAGTTTGTCCATTTTTGTGTTGCCCAATCCTTTTCGGCATAACGGCTGCTCCATCCGTGCATTCAGACTCAAAGATCAGCCAAAAGTGAGTAGGTCGCGGTGATTCGTTGTGCCTTTATTGATGGTGCGATCAGCCAAAAGTGACTAGGCATTCAGAGTCAAAGATCAGCTAGGTCGCGGTGATTCATTGTGCCTTTATTGATGGTGCGCTACTCGTTGGAGTTTCCCCAAAGCTAACACCTTCCAATTGGTGCCTTTAATTTGCTAGCGGAGGCGTTGGGCATTAAATGATTAGGGCTTTCAAAATCAATTGTCGACTTGCTTAATAAGATGACTTGAACTGGCGATCCTTGCATTGCTTTTCACCACATATATACTATATATATAGTAATAGATTAAACGTTTTATTAAGGAGATTAAAAATTGATAGATTTTTAGATTTGAGTGATTATTTTTGTATAATTCAAGTACTCCAAAAAATTTTACATATTGATTTTATTTTTACATTTAAAAATAAATTTTGAACAACTAAAAATAGTTATTCGTATAAATTTGTATCACTAGATTTAAATGAAAAATATTATTTCATATAACACCTATAAAATATGTCACTGTCATTGTATCAAAAGCCGCGGGTAAATGCATTATGCATGGAAACTGCTTATCCGAATCCGGCATCCTGTGAACCAGGCCTAGAATTTGACATCTACAGAACGTTTTTATGATTTCAGGACGTATTTAATGTAAAATGTATAACATTCAGAATGGCAGTCAATATCCACTGTTGTCATTGTATCATAAGCAGCATGGTCATTTATTATGCATGGAGACTGTTTAACCGAATCTGCCAGCCTGTGTACCAGTCTCGGAAAGGATGTATTTGACGTGACAGAGAACACTTTTTTCTTTATTTCAGGATGTATTTAATCTAAAACGTAGAATGAGTGAAAAGTAAATTTGAATGGAATGTGTATATAGGGTCAATATATATAATTAAAAGAAATTAATATATATATATATATATATATATATATATATATATATATATATATTCATGTTTATGCGTTTTTGTTTTGTCATTAATGGGGTCGACAACAATAGACACATCTTCATCAAGCAACCATTTTGGAGGCACCACCTCTTTCAAAGTACACGTTTATTTTGATATTTCGGTGTTTGAAGGTCAGATAGATGTAGATGCTTTGGAAAAGTGGTTAAATATGCTAGAAGGTTATTTCTCTGTCCACAATTTTTTCGATAGAGAAAATATTACCTTTGCACTCCTTAAGGTTGTCCCCCATGTTAAATATTGGTGGGAAAATTATTGGGAGCATAATTCCATAGAGGAGTCAGAAATATTTGGGGTTAATCCCACTTGGGAATTTTTATGGATGTGGTCAAGGAACAATATTACCTTGCTGGAAACTATGACGAACAATACATGAGATGGACCACACTACGTCAAGAGTGGGGCCAAACAATATTGGAGTTCACAAATACCTTCCATACCTTGCACACCTAGCTGGGTATCAAAGACTTCGAGTGACATCTGGTTTTGAAATACCACGGGGCTCTACACAGGTACATCCAAACTGAAATGGAGTTTATGTACATCTCATCACTAAGAGTCGTTTATTGATATGCTATCAAGATCGAACAAAAATTTAAGCAACAAAACAAGTGGGAGTTTAGGTATGCAAATCCGCAACAACCAAAGTATGGTAAAGACGACCCTAACTCACATAACAACCAATCTCAAGACAACCATTCCAAGCCACAGTAAAAGAAGGGTAACGAGAAGACAAAGGACACTAGAAAGTGGTGAGACTAACACAAAATCCCTTGACACAACATTGATGAATTTCGCTCCAAACAAACATTGGTAAACGAGCTCAATGAAACAAATCCAAGCCCCAACTCAGATTCTGATTTAAAAAATAATTAAATGAGACAGATCATTGATGTAGAACCCACTGCTATTGTTGCAACCACATTAATCCAATGAGAAGAACCAGAGGATCCTAAGGAGGGGGAGCATCTTTCCATTCAAAAATGTGGGTGAAGAGAAACCTACTACATTTCATTGTTGATAGCGGAAGCCAAAAGAACCTCATATGAGAAGAGGTAGTCAAACAATTGGATTTTCCGACAACACCACACCCATAACCATACAACATCGAGTGGCTTCGCCAAGGACAAGATCTTCATGTCAACCAACAATGTCGCTTGTCCTATGGCATCAAACCCTTCAAGGATGATGTATTGTATGATGTTGACCCACTGGTCGGTGATGTTATGTTAGGCCAGCCATATATGTGTAATTTTCATTATTTTTATGAGTCTCGACCCCATAGTGTCATTGTTACTCTGGGGGGTCAGCTCTACAGGGTACCATAGGTAGTTTTGACTACTGTCCCGAAAAACCAGGGCCACAAAGTAATCTCTTATACCACAAAGTTTATCCTCTTCACAATTTGATCAGAAGGTGAATAGAAGGAAAATGAAACCACTTTAGCCTCGACCCAAGAACTTTCAATCCAAAAAATCAGATCAACAATATTGTAGAAGAGCACAAAGATATTCTTACTACACCTACAAGGGTGCCTCCACATTGCCCAGTCAAACAAAATTATAACAGAGCCCTTCATACTCTTCATGTTGCATCTTCACCAACAAAGTCCTCCCACACTGAAGATCATGTAGTTATATTATATGAATGGATCCAAACCCTCCAACAACAGGTTAATTCCAAGTACAAGAAGGACAACAGCTTTTGTAAGGAAAGAAACTCACCATGGTTTAGATTCAACAAAATCTTCCCTGGGAAATCGACGCAATGGAGACCATTTATTTCTAAGGGGGGAGGAATGATCCAAGTGAATATCAGTGGCCACCCACCTTTTCCACTAGCTTGAAATACATTTTTCCACCTTGGGAGTTTTTCTACACTTTTTCGGGTCCCAAACTTCAAGGGCCATTCTGAGGCCCTAAAAGACATTTTTTTGAAATTTGGGGGCGCAAGAAATATCCAAGATCTCTTGCATTGGCCTAGTAGAAATGAGTTCCTCTTGGATAGAACTTTCCAATGATATATCGTGTGCCCCAAACATAGATCGTATGCAAAAGTTACGCCCTCGGGAAGTTGATGTGTCAACTACGTGCATTGGGGCCCACAAACCTTTTGGCGTTTCATCTTCATGGGTTAGGGATTTGGATTTTATTTATGTTAAAAATGCCTTTGGAGCCTCATTGTAAACACCATCATCTTTTGAATAAGCATAGCCATTACATCTCTTCTCAGAGATAAGCTACCACCATTCTAGCGAGTTCACGCACTTTGTATTTTTACAGTTTCTGTACATTTATATCATTAATAAAAAATGTGCATTACTGTATCTTTGTGTTTATTGAAATATCTCTCTATATATCATTGTTATATCTTCACCTTCATTTATTTCAAAATAATTTGGATCGAGCACCACCTGTCACTATCATTGATCCTAAATCCATGATCCCCTTGGACTTACACACAGGTTGTCCCAACAGCATGTATAACCTCCCTTATCTAAAAAAAATCATCGATGTTGTGTCTAAGGTATATCCCTCTAGATATATGTACACATGTCCATGCTGGAACTTAACTCCATATCCCTCACCCTCCAAATATGATACTGAGAGAAAGATTACTTTCAACTCTAGAACAAACAACACCTCTGCACCTCTAGAGTTCCTACTGACTATGGTTGGAATCTCATAGGTCCAACCCCCTTCATTGCATGCATGGTACTAGTCCCACAATTCTCATGATAGTCTAAGCTTGACTCTAAAACACTAAGGAACATCGACCTCATTCCTATCATATGGAGAGATGAGCCATTGTCCATAATCCATGCTCCAATGTCCCCAAACACTATACTACCATTTCTTGATAAATAAGACACAAGAAAAAGTTCCTTCTTGAACTTCTTAGCAAAATCATCGATCTCATTTGATGTTGATGCTACTAACTTTGTCTCCTTCTTGCTCTTCTTCTTTTTTGGACACTGGCTTGCATAGTGGTCAGTCTTATGACATGCAAAGCATTTCACTTTGATCTTGTCATTATTTCCATCTCCCCTACCCTTCTTTGCATGAAGATCAACATTCTCCTCATCTTCATCACCCTTAGTATGACTACCTTGAAGAGCCTCCTCTTGAGAGAAGTCATCCCACAATATCTCCCAGTGATGCAGGAGCATCGATCCACCTCAGCAAATGTGTCAGTACGCTAATATGCAGATGTGCAATGGAGAAAGGGAGAGGCACTGACCCCCCCCCATTTTTAAATTTTGAATATAATCCTATACAATTTTTTGCGTGTTGTAAGGATGATAAATGCCAGGCCATGCCTTTGTACAGGTAGTGGTTAGGGTTTCCTTAAATGGTTTCTTGTAGCAGGTCCAGATCGTAGTCAGGTCTGGACATTCATTTATGGAATGTAGTCGTAGAAGTATTGTGTCGTAACTGAGATAGCGATAGCACTAAGGAAGTGGTGAGGATAAGCTCGTGAATCCCTCTCTTTGTAATTAGGATACTTGAGAGAGAGATCTCAGGTAGAGAGAGTCTTAGGAGACTTAGGAGGTAGAATAGTTCTAAGAGAGAGAGCTTGAGAGAACTGGCACTCTGTTGCAGTCTAGTTTTTGTAAACATCTGTATAGACACATAGAGATAATATAAAATAAGTTTTTCCTTCATATGGTGTGTTTAAGTATTTGTATTCATTGTTATGCTTTTATATGTCATTCGAACTCGACAAGGAGTTCCTTCCTTGTGCACTCTTGCACACTCTCAACGCCCACCTGGCGGAACTTCCCAGAATTCTCATAGATTCTGGAAGTGTCTTCTCCTCCAACACTTTCCTTCTCACAGAACTCAAAATAGAGTTCTTCTCAATGCACTCTTTGCATTCGTTCAATGCCCTACTGACAGAGCTTCACAGAACCCTCAATGATTCTGTCTTTTGTAAGCACTCCTCTGCATAGTCTCACCTCCAAGGTGTTCAACAACCTTGAAACTTTCTCCTTAAGTCAATGACTTCCTTGGTGCACCCTCCTGACATGTCTTTGTTTGAAATTCCGCAGAATTCATAAATACACTCCTGCACTGGCTTACAGAGACCGCAGTACTCTGTCATGCAAATCCTTTGCATGAAGCCACAAAGAACCCAAACCTGGAATCAAATAACTCACAGATAGATAGAGAAGTCTATCTATCACCTGCAAATGTAAAATAACACACATCTACATCTTGAATAACACATAAAAGCATTCATTCATGAACCCATAAACATACACAAGCATAAATGCAGGAAAAATTGCTCTCTTTTTGTATTAATGAAATGCATGTTTACAACATGGGCGAGCTCAGACTTTTTACAGAGTCTCAACTCTCGCTCTTCTCTACAATTACTCTACTGCTCGACTCTACAACATCCAATTTCCAGAATGATCCCATCATACAATCGAGGGTGTCTTTTTTCTCGTTTTCCCTCCTACACTTCTAAGCAATCTAATCAGCATTAACAACTACCTACTTCACATTTAACACACATAAATGCCTTTTACAATCGGTGGATAGGAATCATGCCCAAAATTTGTTTCAAATCTCCCAGACATAAATGCAAGGGTGCCTCCCCTATCTATTACATTAATGCCCTTCTCATTCAAATTTAAAACATTTTTCAAAATGTGCGCTGGTGGGTTTCCAGCTGTCCTTGCTTTGGCGCTTGCTTCATTGGCTGCTTACGATGCTCCTTCATCAAATTTGTAGTGAGGTTTCATTTGAGAACTGAGATTGTTGAAGCCCGAAGGGTCGAAGAAAAGTTGGGCCGTTAGATCCAGAAAGGACGCGTGGCGAAAGATCATGAACTCCGAGTGAAGTCACTCCAGGAGAACGCGAAGGAGAAGGGTTTGAAATCATCAAAGCTTGAATCGCCGAAGCGAATGATAGTCGTCAATATGGGAAAGGATAGGTGTCACTAGATCATGAACTTTGGAGGATCGTACTTCGGGTTTTTTATGGAAAGAAGTTTTGGAAAGTTTCGAAGCGTCGAAGGCCGGAATGATTAAGGGTCATTGATCCCAAAGGAAGACGTGGAACATTGATCTGCAAAGGGACACGCGGAGGAAAGAGGTTCACTCCATTTGACAGTTATTGAACAATCATTATATCAAGGGAGGACAAGTGTCAAGATATCTGACACTCTGGAAGGATTCACTCTGGAGGTTTGAAATCACCGAAGGCCGAAGTCCCGGAAACGACGAGAGACGGCGATGCGAAGGTGGACATGCGGTGTCAGATCTAGAACTCCAAATAAAAGTGGAGAAGGAAAGTTCCGAAGATCCAAAGGAGGATATCAACCGTTGATCAAGAAGGAGGTTGCAGGACTCTAGATCTAAGTTGAAAGGTTAAACATCTGAGGTAAAAGCAGGGTCGTTGATTTAATAGGATAGGTGGTAGCAGATCATTAACTCTGGGAGACTAAAGTACGTAGGAAAGAGAGGTTTGAGGAAGTCACGTGGTTATGTGAGGATGTCATCCAAGGTCACATGCGAAGAAGGATCTTAGCAAAGGGATCTTGTGGAGGTTGAGAATCGAGATTCCTGAAGGCCAGACTCACGAAGGAGATCTTGACTATAGATTCAAGGAACCAGATGGCAACAGATCTTCCACTTCGGGAGATTTCCATATAGAGGAGAGAGAAGTTTGAAAACTGAAACTCCCGAAGCCCAAAAGGCGAAATCAACGACAGTCATTGATCTGGAGGGGAGTTACATGGCGACAGATCACGGTGATTTGAGATCGTGCGTAGGAGACAAGGAAGGAGATTCGACAGTAGCCATTGATTGCAGGCAACACCAAAGGAGTGGAGATCGACAGACGGGAAGGATTGCAGGGCCAGAACTTGCGCAAAGGATAATATTCCAGAGCAAGTCGCAATTGGAACCACGGTATTCGTAAATGGATACGTGGCAACACGAGAAGGATTGCGGGGCAAAACACGGGTTGGTTTGAAACCACTCTTTCCCATGCCCTCAATCGCGCATTAGCACAAGGACATGACCCAAGGTTGTATGAAGGAGGGGCTAATGTCAAAGGGGCTTACGCCTGGAACTAGTGTTTTGCGAGTGCGTGGAAATTTTCCCACGGGTCTATCAGGACTTACACACAGGAGAAAAAGGGGCATGTGCATAATTGATTTGGGTTCAATCAGGATCTTGAAGAATCGATCCGACTCGAAAAACAGAAATATCCTAGAACAGGATGTCGACAGAACCCTAGGAGGGAAGGGGGTCTGCATCACCCAGTCAGGGAGTTTCTCCCATGTTACAAATGCCTTCATGAAGGGATCCCACTTCTCTTAGAAACCATTCAGAGATATCCTCACAAATTCATCATCTTTGACTGCCTTTCCAACAACCATTAACTCATCACGAACCTGTGACATCCTAGTGAGATACGATGCCACTGTGCCAATCTTGGACATATTGGTGCTCTTGAGTTTCTCCCTCAACACCATCTTCTTATTTTGGTTTCCACTATGATAAAGCTTTGTTAGAGCCTCCCACATCTCATAGGAATTTTTATTTCTGAACACATGAGGTATGATATGGTTCTTCATGAAATCCAAGAGCATCCTCTTGGATTTCACATTTTTCTTATTGTAGGCTACCAAAAGTGTTGTATTTGTGGGAACAAATTGGGTTTTCTCCACAATATCCCAGATTTCATTTTCCTCCAACAAAAATGCCATCCTCTCTTTCCATGGGATAAAATTTGTAGCCTCATCCAACCTATCCTCAAACCTCAATTTGGTAGTCATCCTCGTCCAACTGACCAATAATGTTTTTCCCTTCCTTTATTCGAGAAAAACCCTTGCAACCCCTACAAATCTGTGTGCTAAAGTCTTCAACACCACTTTTCAGAGTCCCAACTCTGATACCATGTTAATTTCTTGAAACCTAACAATCTTAAATTTTATGACAATAATTTAACAATTCATAATTTAATCTATTGCTGATATAAATTATGTAAACTAAATAGAAAATTTACAGCTAAGCTTTAACCATTAAAATGCACAGTGGAATCATAAACAACACACACATTTGAACACATATATTTTTGGGGAGTGCCCCTGGAAAAACCTCGAAGGGAAAACAAGTAAATGAGAGGATTTTATTGGCTTCAGAGGAAGAAAATAATTATAGGAACTAGTTCAAAAATTTCTTACTACCCATAAAAAATTGGCTTGCTTTTTCATCCCTGCTTTTTTCGACCTTGATTTTTCATACAAATTTTTCGGCCTTGTTTTTTTGCACATCTTTTCAGCTTCTTTTTCGCACAACTCTTTCAACTGATTTTTCACATGGCTTTTATGGTTACTTTTTCACACATCTTTTTCGACCTTTCCTCTAGCTGCAAATTCTCCCTCTTCCTTAGAGAAATCACCCTCTTCCTCTCATCTCACTATGTGCCTCTCACACCCTCACACTCTCTGTGAGTCTCTCACACTGTGTATGTGACTCTCTCACCTCTTCACACAATATGTGCCTATAACTCTCCTTAGATATGCTTTTATAATCTCTTAATGACCGAATTCCTAGCCCTAAAATATCAATGGTCAATATTATATCTTGCATTCCCAAGATCAACGATTGTGACTTAATCTCTCGTTGAGATGACTTAAATTACTTAAGTCACTCAACTTTATAAAAAAATCACTTTAGTCATTAAATAAAAGACACTAACTTTATAAATGCAATTATAAAGTTAAATGTCTAAATTTCAACTGCATATATAAAATCGATTGCATGTATAGTCTTTGGATGTTACATATGAAAATCAAATCTACAGGTTCATGTGATTTTTGAACCACATAAACACGTTGTAGCCCAAATGTACCTATTCCATGAAAATATAAAAAAAGATTAGAAATGTATTGTTATAACAATTAAAATCATATTCTTCAAACTGAATAACTTAATTTAGTGCTCACTTTTTAAACTATTTCGTAACATACTTTTAAAATTTTAAAAATTTGATATCATACATACATCATCAAATATTTTATAAGATTTTAAACATAGCGATCCAAAAAGATATCACATCCAATTATATAAATTTTAATATATACATGTGTCCAATAATTTAATACTGTAGCATATATTTTAATATATACTTGTGACATCCAATAATATAATATATGCACGATTGAGTGATTATTATTGGCACAACTTAAAGAAATTTATCAATCCTTGCATCCAATAATATATATCTTAATATATACTGTAATGTACCCCATTTACACCATACTATTTTTTTTAAATCATTTTCTTTGTATATAATTTAACACCTAAACTTTAACAACATCATTCATAATAGTCTGATAAGTTATCCATTCCTCTATCCTCTCTTTATCTAGGGTCGATTATTTATTGTCTCTACTAAAATCTTTCTAATGAGAATTCTTGGTTATACCCAAGAATAACCGAGGTTTATAAAAGAGTGTTTTGATACTCTTATGAATTTTTCATCACAATCATTTAAATCTTGAAAATTATACCAAGCTTTTATATATATATATATATATAACAAAACTCACAAGTGTATTCCCTTTTAAAGATGATTTCTAAGTTAGGGACTGAGCATCGATCCCAGAAAACTTATTTTTAGACTTCATTACTAAAAAGTATTCCCTTAGCGTAAGTGTTTTAAGGTCCACTCTTCTCTACATTATTCTACGAATGAAAATGAATTACTATGAGGGTATTAGAGTGATTGCTAAAAGCCAAAACCATTCTCGGTAGTTGGTGTTGAATCTTCATTCAAGAGAATAGTTAATTTAGCTTTCATTGTCTGGTCTTAATCGCCATTAAGAAGAAGGTACCGGAGGATAGAGATTATTATATTTAAATTAATTTACTGTATCCACTACTTCCATATCAGAGGATTCAACGAATACTAATGTTCCACTTCCCTAACTTCACATGGATTACTGGAGTTTTTTTATGTGCCCTCTCAATTGTTGAACAAGACAACTTGGTTCTGTTTCTCTAATTTACTTGTGATTTGTTTCATCTGGAGCTCTACAAAACAGGAGAGTATGGTGAAAATTTTCAGATTGAAAACAACAATGCCCTTCGTGACTTCATGGAAATACTGGAAGTAAAAATTTATCTTCAACCTCTGTTCATTCTACAGGATTGAAATTTACCAGCTCTAGTTTTTCTGTGATCATACAAGAGATAAGTCCCTGCGATTTCCTTATTTAAAAATCATTTTTCTAAATTTTTCTAAAGAAAAAGGATCTATGCTAAAGATTTCTCTTATTTATGCTTTGCAAATTGAAACTCACTGATCTGGATTCGAAATATTCTAACATGCAAAAGGTACTCGGGTTCTACTTGCGGATCAAAGGACATGGGATTTTACTTGTATAAATTTTTATTTCACCAGTAACTCTCCTCCAGGGAACATTTCCATGAGGCTACATAATTCTTGATTCAGTTTGTAATGGCTGAACCTAATTTCTAATTATCTACAATTTATAATAGACACACTTCTTACACTCCTACTTTTCGGAAGGGAGTTTTTCTTTTTATTGTACAAGGTTCATTTTGTATGGAACGAGGATTAGATTTTTCTCTTGAATTAATAAATTTATATCCCAAGTAAAATCTCTCTCTCTTTATATATATTTTTTTTCCAGAACATGAAATTTCACATATTACATGCTAATACTTATATATACAATTATTCATAATTATCCTGTAACATTTTCTCTCTTACCATAATATGAAGTTTATATTTACTACATTTTTTAGCTTAATACCGAAAAGGGAAATTGCAAACAATTTATCTCATCATTGTTCAAATTTTGTAGCATTACAATTTTTTTCGATTGTGTACCTTACATATTTCATATTCATTCTATAGTAACAACATAAAACTTGGTTCATGCATTTCTATAGAATTACAATATATTCATTACCTTTGAACACATAAATTCTCTCAAATATTCTATGGGTGTAAGGTATTTAGGAAATATATCACTACTACATAGCATTTATCTAAAGTTTAACTTTCCTGAAATTATACGGAGTGTATTAAAATTCCCTTTTTTCGTGATTAACAAACAACAAATGGATAACTTCATATTATAAATAATGACGGTAAACATTTAAATTCTGTAGTATACAGCCTGAGTGGGTCTAATGGTTAAGAACATGTGTTTCCTCTTAAGAGGTCACAAGTTCAAATCCAGAGGGCGGGGGGGACGGGTAGGGTATGTATACCTCCGTAGACTTTGAACAGTAAGATAAATCTATATAGATCAAGTTCTATAGCTATAAGAAATTCACTAATCCAATATAAGTAAAAAGTAGTCAAATGAAGATACATATATGTAACAATTATGAGAGAAACAAATGGAACAACCATGTTCCACCCAACCGTAGATGCAGAACAACCACAATTATTTGTCCTGATCACCCCCTAGCTTGACCATGACTCCATAAGGGTGAACTGAGTTCCACTCCTTAGCCACTGTCTTTCTGTACAATTCAGAAAATCATTCTCCTCACACCACTTGTGCTCACACAACAAATATTCATCTCCACAACATACTAAGCAACGTCCTGCCTCACACATATGTTGTAAGTATTTCATTTATCATTGCCTAGGATGTTTCCATCCATTTCCCTCCTTGGGAAATTCACAGCGTTACAAACCCATGATTTTTAGGGGCTACCAATGACATAACTCAACTTCTGACACTTGTAAAAATCAGCTCTGAGTTAATTCAAACATGTTCCCCACTCATCGAATCATAGTTAGCTACTTTTAACTTTGTTGTTCCACTTGTTTTCCAACATTTAATTTATTAAAAATATGTATTTTACATGCATCCATCAAAAGAGGGTAGTTGGCAAGTCAAATGCCTTCCCAACAATGACAAAAACAATAATTACATACTTCCACAAATTCAAATTTGAATTTCCATAAATGGAAATTTATTTTAAAAGCAACAATTTTAAAATAAATTGTTTTAAATATTTGAGGATGTCACATTCTCCCCCCCTTAAGTATAGCATTGTCATCAATGTTAATATTTCCTCAAACCATCACTTGGAGCAGAGTTGGATAATATTTCATCATTTCTTCTTTTAACTCCCAAGTAGCCTCCTTAGGAATAAAGTGCTTCCATTGCACTTTTACCTGGGTGATGGCTCTATTTCAAAGGATTGTTTTCGTTCCTGTCTAGAATGCATAGAGGTTCTGCTTGGAACTCGCCTTCTGGTTCCACCTGCACCATGTTCCAATCAGTGATGTGAGTAGGATCATGAATATATCTTTTTAATAATAAAACATGAAAAAATTATGAACTTTTAAACTTGCAGGGAGTGCTAGTTGGTATGTTACTGGTCCGATTCAAGTTAAGACTTCGAATGGACCACAAAACCTTGGCGCCAACTTGGAAAAACTTACTTGTTTTAGGGAGATCCTCCTTACTTTGACTATAATGTATACATTCTCTCCAACATTGAATTCGTGATGTCATCTTTTCATATTTGCATAGCTTTTCTCTCGATCTTGCACTTCTTTTAAATTCTATTGTACCTTTTTGACCATCTGTTTCCTTTTCCTGGAGCATTTTTGGTCCAACCAAAACTCTATCAACTAGATTATCCCAACTAATCGAGGTTGTACATTTCCTTCTGTGTAAAACTTCAAAGGGACTCATCTTTGTTGATGCTTGATTCTCATTATTGTATGCGAATTCAACTAAGTGTAGATATTCTTCCCACTTAGTTGGCTTTTGTTCTTACATACATTCGTAACATATCTTCAATAATCTGATTCATACATTCTGTTTTCCCATCCATATATGGATGGTAACTTGTGATAAAATTCAGCTTAGTACCCAAACCCGCAAACAATTCCTTCCAAAAATTGGATGTAAATTTAACGTCTCTATCCGAAATCATCATCTTAGGAACCCCATGTAGTCTAAATATTTCTTTCATAAAAATTTCAGTGATATTTGTTGCTTTGTAAGTAGATTTCATAGGTATAAAGTGTGCAAACATACTCAACTTATCAATTAATACCATGATTGAATTGTTTTGTTTTCGAGTCTTAGGAAAACCTGTAATGTAGTCTATTGAAATAATTTCCCATTTTCCATTCTGGTATCGGTAGAGGTTGTAAAATACCTGCTGAATGTTGATGTTTAGCTTTCACCTGTTGACAATCTAAACATTTAGATAAATATTTCGTTGTTTCAGATTTCATTTTAGGCCAATACAATGGTTTTCTTAGGGTTGCTTATCATTTCTGGTTTCCTAGATTACCAGAATAGGGCTTTTTATGTAGCTCATTCAAGATCATCATCTTTAATTCAACAGAATTAGGTATATATAAAATATTTTTGAACCTTAATAGTCCATTCTTGTCGATGTTAAAATCTATATTGTTCATATCTTCATCATTTTACTACAACTGATATGCTATTTTGAGGTATTCTACATCATTTCTACTTGCCAATTTAATTATGTCCTCGATATCACTTTTTGTTTTACTAATAATCACTTTGTATAATTCATTAGTTCTTCGACTTAGTGCATCTACGACTCTATTTTCCAATTCCTTTGATGTATCACACTTCAAAATCAACTCACTAATAAAAGATAACCACCTTCCATGTCTTGCATTGACATCATGTTGACTAAATAGGTGTTTTACACCACTTTTATTTGTTAATAATAGAAATTTCTTCCCATTAAATAATGTCGCGACCTTTTTAATGCATGAATTACATCTGCCAATTCTAGATCACGAGTTACATAGTTTCTTTCATGTTCCTTTAATTTGTGAGATTCGTAACAGATTACATATCCATCATGTGTCAGTATTCCACCTAATCCTTCTTTACTTGCATCGACACAAAATGTAAAATATTTATAAGGATCAACCATTTTAAGAATGAGTATTGTAGTGAGTAAACATTTTAATCTATCAAGACTTTCCTATCATTTTTTACACCAAATAAATTTTGTTCCCTTTTCTGCAAGGAGGTGATAGGATAGGTGATCTTGGGAAACCCTTCAATAAACCTCCGGTATCAACCGATGATCCCCATGAATGATTGTATGTCTTCCACGTCTTAGGAATAGGACATTCCATATTTTCTTTAATCTTTTTAAGGTATACTGCAATACCATCTTCTAATATCACATGTCCTATATATTGTATTTTTCTTGGATAGAAATCGCCTTTATCGAATTTAGGATATAACTTATGCTCTCTCAATGTATGTAATGTTAGGATATTTAGAAACTTAGGGAGTTAGTTAAGATCTACTTGGTCTAATGTTTCGTTAGGTAAAAGTATGTTTCTTTAATATGCACTAGTAGGCATTTGTAGTTAGGAAATCCAATGGTCACGATATGTTCCCGACATAGAATGATTGACGGTTCATATTCTCCTCGATCTTAACAACCATTGATCCATGGCTTAACACTCGATTGGTCCCTGATCTCTATTTAAAGAGCATGGAGGGTCATTTTCTGATGATTGATTGTGAGAAACTCTCTTGTAAAATCTCTCTGTAATCTTTTTCTTTTGCATTAATAAACTGCTCCAAGTGTTCGCATTGGTTCGGGCCATGGATGTTTCCCTGTAGGGGTTTTACCACGTGAAAACATCGGTGTGTTGATATTTGATTTGGTTGTGTGAGTGGTTACTGAAGGTGTTCGTCCTCTATTGGAATACCTATGTTGTTGAACATGGTATTAGAGTCTGTTTGAAGACTTGCTCCTGTTATAGATCAAGATCGTGAAGCTGAGGTGTCTCATCTCCATTTTTTGTCATTTTCATACATTTTTGAGCTGAGAGAACTATTCCATTATGTCTGGAGTGTTCATTTCAGTAAGGAACACTTTTCGTTTTACTCGAAAAGGTTTTCGTTTGCCCAAGATACAACCATTTCAGTCAGATCCGGAGGTATAAAGCCTGAATATGCATTTTTAAATTTTTTTGCAGAGTATTATTTTGGTTATATTTCGGTTTTATATTATTTTTTTCCAAGTTGATACTCTTTTAGATATGCGTATGCTCTTTTTCCTGCACCCTATACAATTTCGACAAATCAGAAACATATAGGAAAATGTGCATCTTTCGAGTAAGCTAACCGAGATCTAACCCTTCTTGTCATCGAGAAGCGGAATTTTTTTCTTGTGTAAAAATAATTTTTTTTAGCACACTCTCCAAGACCGTCTTCAACAACAAAAACACCCTCAATCCTCTTGTGAAACAATACAATATGTTTTTCTAGACCATTTGGTTAAATTTTTTTTATTGAGTTCAAGTCTCTCTTTTGTTACTTTTTTTTGAAAAAGTTCATGCTAAAATTGTGAAGTGTATTTCACTTCAAGTATAAAAGTGAATCATTATAAGTAGCTTTAATATTTTATTTTAGAGTTATTTATTTTGCATGAAGTAACTTCATTGTAAAAGTGAACCCCACTTCTCTTTATAAAAGTGGGTCACTTTATAAATCAACTTACACCACCACGTGGCTCTTTGGTTATTGTTTATGCCTTTTTTAAAAAATGACATAACTCTCACATTTGAAGTCCATTTTCAGTGTCGTTTTTTTAAAACCGCCTAACTTTTCGAGATATTTCCATCCAAAATATCAGTTTCATTTTTTAAATCCATATTATCTACATATTTAATATGGATTCTTCAAGTAATCTTTTGTTTACTAGCACCAACTACTTCCATTGGAAATCTCATATGGAAGATTTATTAAGAAGTAAAGGCTTGTACCGAATTACCTTAGGAAAGAAAAAAGCACCTACTGCTGATGATAAGAAATTTGAATGGGCTAATATGAGTGACGAAGCACGTGGACTAATCAGAATGTCCATCTCTCCTGATTTAATTTTCCACCTTAAAGAAATTGATGACCTTGAAGAAGCTTGGGAAAAGATTGAATCTGTATTTGGTAAACTCAATATTATTCGAGCACAACAATTAGAAAATAAAACACTGACCTTAAGTCCAAGTGATTTTTCTTTTCTTGGAGACTATCTATCTAAGTTTAAAACACTCAGAATTTTATATGAAGAATGTGAGATAAAAATGGAGGAAGAGCGTTGCATCTATCTTATTCTTTCTAAGATAGGTAGTGCATATTGTGTGTTTGTATCTACCTTTTATACCATGAGAAAGGCTCTAGGAAAAAATTATCAAAAACCCACTCTTGAGTCCTTTTGTGTTGCTTTGATTAGAGAGGAAGATAAGCTTGTACAACTTGGAGTGATCAACACTACAGGTACCTCCAACAAAGCCTTAGTTTCCCAGAAGAATGATAAACCCAAGTATCCCAAGAAGAAACATCCTCTCTACAACAACAAGCAACATAAGGGTCCCAAACCCGCTCATACAGCTTCAGCTCCTAATGGTGACAAAAGAGCAATATATAAAAATAAGAAGACGGACAGACATTGCAAATTTTGTGATAAAGATGGTCATGATGAGTCCAAATGTTTCAAGAAGATGACAGCTTTAGAAGAAACGATGAAGAAACACAACATCAATATTGATTCTACTTCTTATTCTTCTTCTCATGGACATGCACTTTCCGCTTCTAGTTTCTCCTTCAATACAACTTCTACGTCTTCTTCTGATGAGTAGCTTATTTATTCTGGAGCATCTTATCATATGGCTAAGGATAAAGACATATTTTCTTCTTTAAATGAATGTAACACCAAGAAAATATTTGTTGGTGATGATAGATCTCTTAGTATTGTAGGATCTGGAACAATTCAAGTAGATAATGGTCATTTCAATGATGTATTATGTGTTCCAAGTCTTTCTTGTAACCTTCTATCAGTATATCAAATCACTCATTCAGGTGAAGGTAAAACCGTAATGTTTTCACCTCACTAAGTTGTAATCAAGGATCTAAAAGACCCTAAGCATGTTCTTGCAACTGGAATTCCTGATGATATTACCAGGTTGTACAAGTTTGACAACTTTGGGTCATCATCTTTTTCATCAGGTTTTGTTGCTCGTAGTGATGACTTGAGCAAAATTTGGCATGAGCGGTTTGGTCATCTAAGCTATCTCTCATGCATCAACTATGTAATCAATAGATGGTGACTGGTCTTACTCATGTTTCATGCAGAGATGGTGTTTGTGTAAGTTGTGTTATCGACAAACATCATTGGGACAGTTTTGACAAACGTGTCTCTTGGCACGCCTCGGGCCCATTGCATCTTGTTCAGAGTTATTTGTGTGGTACACTTTCTTCTCCTTGTTTTTCTGGGTGCAAGTATTTCTTAACTTTCATTGATGATTTTTCCAAACGTACTTGGGTTTACTTCTTAAAACTTAAGAGCAAATTTTTTGACAAGTTTTTGGCCTACAAGACCCTTATAGAAAAACAATCTGGACATCAAATTCAAAAGTTAAGAACAAATAATGGAGACAAATATGTGAACAATAGTCAATCTCACTCCCACAAAGGCTCTTAAAAATATAACACCAGAAGAAGCTTGGACTAAAATTAAACCATATGTAAGTCACTTCTGTCTATTTGGCAGTATAGCATGGGCTCACATTCCTGATGATAAAAGGAAATCATTGCATCCTAAAAGTGAAGTGTATATTTGTTGGTTATTCTGAAGATGTCAAAGGTTATAGACTTCTTCAACCACATTGTAATTGTAACATCATGCTCTTGCGCGCACTGAGCGAACTTATTCTTTGAGGACACTTGCTTGCAAGTGATCCAGATTATTATACTATTGGGCATCTGATTATGATTATGAGGCATTATGAATTGATAACACGTTATTTTGTTGTACTGACATAGTCAGGTGCTATTGACTCGATTTTCCTGAGTGTGCAGGATTTTGGACCTCGAGGATGCAGAGGCATCGATGAAACCACATGGACTCCATATCGAGTCATGGAGTGGACTATTGGGGTTTGATTGTTGTATATATGACGTTTGTGCATCTGATTATGGATATTATTTCTGACATGATTCGTTGATGATGTAGGATGACGATAGCTTGTCGACCATACTTGTTGGATTACTGGGGGGGGGTGAATCAGTAATAATGTAATTATAATCATTTTTCTTCAAATGTTATATCAATGTAGAATTATTATCCAATAATTAGTAGTAATAAATAAACAATCACACACATACACAGTACACTAGTGTTTTACGTGGAAACCCAAATCGGGAGAAAACCACAGAATGCTTTTTCTTATATGTCTTGAAGAATTACATTCATTGGAAGCACCAACTTCCTTTGTTTTCCAGCTGCAACTGGAAGGAGGCTCCAACCCCCTAGTTTCTCAGGCTACAACCTGAGGGAAGCTCCAACTCCCCAAATATCTGGCTACAACCAGAAGGAGGCTACAACCCCCAATGTTCTCCGGCTACAACCGGAAGGTGCCTACAACCACTTGTCCTTGCCCCATCCTGCCACCCTGAAGTAGAAGTAGAATGATGGAACCACTGCCACACTATCACTGTGAGATATACCACTGTAAACCTGTACCAATAAATCTGAACCATGTATCAGCCTGTAATCAACATGTACCACAAACAAGTGCATCAACCATGCACCAACCTGTAATCAACCTGTACCATAAACAAGTGCATCAACCATGCACCAATCTCTAATCAACCTGTACCATAACAAGTGCATCCAACCTGTACCAAGTATGTTCCAATCATGTGTCAACTACTTATCAACTATGAATCATCAATATGTACCAACATCATGAACTATGCACCTCATGTATGTGCACCAACTCATCAACTACTTGTCTCAACCATGTACTCAACATGTACCTCAACCAAAAGTCCTCATCAATTTCATCATCCAAATTTGATTTGTAGCTCTGTAATAGACCTAGTGTATATGATCACATTCCTTGCTGAATTCTGGTTTATTCTAGAGAGCGACCTTGTCGAGCGTGCCCCGCACAAAATATTTGATAAAATGATCTAAAACTTAGAAAGCACTATCAAAAGAATTTATCCTTCCTTGCATTTCA
>ML802676.1:157271-203423 GCA_009831015.1 Picea engelmannii | reverse complement strand
CAAGTATAAAAGTGAATCACTATAAGTAGCTTTAATATTTTATTTTAGAGTTATTTATTTTGCATGAAGTAACTTTATTGTAAAAGTGATCCCCACTTCTCTTTATAAAAGTGGGTCACTTCATAAAGCAACTTACACCACCACGTGGTTCTTTGGTTATTGTTTATGCCTTTTTTTAAAAATGACACAACTGTCACATCTGAAGTTCGTTTTCAGTGTCGTTTTTTTAAAACTGCCTAACTTTTCGAGATCTTTCTATCCAGAATATCAGTTTCATTTTTTAAATCCATATTATCTACATATTTAATATGGATTCTTCTAGTAATCTTTTGTTTACTAGCACCAACTACTTCCATTGGAAATCTCATATGGAAGATTTATTTAGAAGTAAAGGCTTGTACTGAATTATCTTGGGAAAGGAAAAAACACCCATTGATGATGATAAGAAATTTGAATGGGATAATAGGAGTGACGAAGCACGTGGACTAATCATAATGTTCATCTCTCCTGATTTAATTTTCCACTGTAAAGAAATTTATGACTCCGAAGAAACTTGGGAAAAGAATGAATCTGTGTTTGGTAAACTCAATATTATTCGAGCACAACAATTAGAAAATAAAACATTGACCTTAAGTCCAAGTGATTTTTCTTTCCTTGGAGACTATTTATCTAAGTTTAAAACACTTAGAATTTTATGTGAAGAATGTGAGATAAAAATGGAGGAAGAGCATTGCATCTATCTTATTTTTTCTAAGCTAGGTAGTGCATATTGTGTGTTTGTATCTACCTTTTATACCATGATAAAGGCTCTAGGGAAAACTTATCAAAAACCCACTCTTGAGTCCTTTTGTGCTGCTTTGATTAGAGAGGAAGATAAACTTGTACAACTTGGAGTGATCAGCACTGCAGGTACCTCCAACAAAGCCTTAGTTTCCCAGCGTAAAGATAAACCCAAGTATCCCAAGAAGAAACATCATCACTACAACAACAAGCAACATAAGGGTCCCAAACCCACTCATACAACTTCAACTCCTAATGGTGACAAATGAGCAACATATAAAAATAAGAAGACTGACAGACATTGCAAATTTTGTGATAAAGATGGTCATGATGAGTCCAAATGTTTCAAGAAGATGACAGCTTTAGAAGAAACGATGAAGAAACACAACATCAGTATTGATTCTACTTCTTATGGACATACACTTTCCGCCTCTGGTTTCTCTTTCAATACAACTTCTACTTCTTCTTCTGATGAGTGGCTTATTTATTCTGGAACATCTTATCATATGGCTAAGGATAAAGACATATTTTCTTCTTTAAATGAATGTAACACCAATAAAATATTTGTTGGTGATGATAGATCTCTTAGTCTTGTAGGATCTGGAACAGTTCAAGTAGATAATGGTAATTTCAATGATGTATTATGTGTTCCAAGTCTTTCTTGTAACCTTCTATTAGTATATCAAATCACTCATTCAGGTGAAGGTAAAACCGTAGAGTTTTCACCTCACCAAGTTGTAATCAAGGATCTAAAAGATCCTAAGCATGTTCTTGCAACTGGAATTGTTGATGATATTACCAGGTTGTACAAGTTTGACAACTTTGGGTCATCATCTTTTTCATCAGTTTTTGTTGCTCGTAGCGAGGACTTGAGAAAAATTTGGCATGAACGGTTTGGTCATCTAAGCTATCACTCATTGAAAAAACTATGTAATCAATAGATGGTGACTGATCTTCCTCATGTTTCATGCAGAGATGGTGTTTGTGTCAGTTGTGTTCTTGACAAACATCATTGGGACAGTTTTGACAAACGTGTTTCTTGGCATGCCTCGGGCCCTTTGCAGCTTGTTCAGAGTGATTTGTGTGGTCCACTTTCTTCTCCTTGTTTTTTTGGGTGCAAGTATTTCTTAACTTTCATTGATGATTTTTCCAGACGTACTTGGGTTTACTTCTTAAAACTTAAGAGAAATTTTTTTGACAAGTTTTTGGCCTACAAAGCCCTTGTAGAAAAACAATATGGACATTAAATTCAAAAGTTAAGAACAGATAATGGAGGCAAATATGTGAACAATAGTCAATCTCACTCCCACAAAAGCTCTTAAAAATATAACACCGGAAGAAGCTTGGACTAAAATTAAACCAGATGTAAGTCACTTCTGTGTATTTGGTAGTATAGCATGGGCTCACATTCCTGATGATAAAATGAAAGCATTGCATCCTAAAAGTGAAGTGTATATTTGTTGGTTATTCTGAAGATGTCAAAGTTTATAGACTTCTTCAACCACATTGTAATTGTAACATCTCGCTCTTGCGCGCACTGAGCGAACTTATTCTTTGAGGACACTTGCTTGCAAGTGATCCGGATTATTATACTATTGGGCATATGATTACGATTATGAGGCATTATGAATTGATGACACATTATTTTGCTGTATTGACATAGACATGTGCTATTGACTCGGTTTTCCTGAGTGTGCAGGATTTTGGATCTCGAGGATGCAGAGGCATCAATGAAATCCCTTGGACTCCATATCGAGTCATGGAGTGGACTATTGGGGTTTGATTGTTGTATATATGACGTTTGTGCATATGATTAGATGATATGAAATTATGGATATTATTTCTGACATGATTCGTTGATGATCCAAGCTGGCGATAGCTTGCTGACCAGACTCACATATGGAGTAGAGGGGTCACGCACGATAACCAGAGACGTTGAGGGAGAGGTGTGGAAATCAGCCCTGCCACAACCTACTAGCACTCCCTCCATGGCTCAAACTGTAGGTTAACGATTACCTAGTTCAAGAAGACCCACGATGCCATGAGGGCCGACTTGGACAGTCGCTCACGATGATTCTAAGGGGCGCGCAATAAGGCAGGGGCCTTATTCCTTGGAGGCCCTTAGTCTCCCATAAGATCACTTGGCGGAGTATTGACTCCAGGGGTTTTGATTTATACCAAGTTAGTCAAGAGGCGAGTGGCACCCTTGGAGCACAGAGTGTGTCCTGAAGGGCACATCGCATATGAAAAATGAAAAGAGGCGAGTGGCACCTTTGGAGCACGTAGTGCATCCTGAAGGACATGTCACGCAAGGGAAACATAATGAGGTGAGTGGCACCCTTGGAGAACCTAGTGCTTCTTGAAGGGCACATCACGTTGTTAAATAATAAATGAATAAACCTATATGGTCTTAGAACGAATAATGTGATGAGAAAGATTTAAAACAATTTCCCTAATAAATGTCGTCCAACTTAGGAAAGTAAAGTCTAAGTGATACTTGTGATATATATATAAACAATAATGATAATCATCATTAATCATGTGACAAGAAGGGGGTAAGCAATTCAATTAATTTATAAAAAAAAATTGGAGGATAAAAATTAAAAAGGGGGAAACAGGGGAAATAATTGTTTTGTTACATATGCTAATTACAAATCTATTAATTAAAAATGAAAAGGGGAAAAAGGTAATTTTCTACACTTTCCAATTTGAGTTTTAAATGAAAAAGGAAAGAGAGAAATTTAAAAGAATTAGGAAACTATGAAAAAGCGGGAAACATAAAAATAAAGGGGAAACACAAGGAAAAAACAGAAATACTAACTTAGTAAGGTGTCTAGCATTTAAGAACTTTCTAAATTAAATTCAACTAGTAAATTAGTAAGGGGGTAAGTCATTAAAATGTGTAAGGGAATATGGGGACACCTAGGAGCGATTCTAAGAATGCTTTTAGGTGGGTGAGGGAAATAGGGGTAATTAATTAATTAATGAAATTAATTTATGGTGCAATGAAGGGGATGGGTGACACATGTACGAGGAGGATTTTTATGAATTAAATTATTGATCAATAAATTAAATGGGATTTTGGGAAAGTAAATGACTTAGAAACTCTATATAAAGGAGGGAGGAGGATGATGATGGATATCTTTTGTTATGCGTAATGTTACGCTGCAAAATTTCAGACTTGAATGACTTAGCTTGTGGGAGTTGGGATACCCAGCTCGGTGAGGAGTGGTAGCTCGACTTTGCTAAGCGATCTGGGAGATAGTTGTTCTCTGGTTTAGTGTGTGTGGCCCCTTTGCGGCTCAAGGGGCTAAGGGGGAAGAAGAGTACCCCTAGCATTGGCTGGGAGGTACCGGTGAAGTCTCATCCATCGACAAGTGGGAACTGCACGAAGTGCGCGGGACAACGACTCAGAGCGGATGACTTGGGATACAATACGCTTACTTGAATCTGCATGGTAGATTCTTATTATACCTTATGCTTTCAATTCTGTATTTTTAATTGGGTAAATAAAATGTTTGACTTAGCATTTCAACTGAGAGCTTAATTTCCCCGTAGCCTTAAGCTCGCTGCTTGACTTGTTTCCCTTGGCATTCAGTCCCTGCATGTTGTGACCATCCTTTGGTTTGTTGATTGTTGTGAAGTGTTGTGATTTTCATCCTCATCCCTAGTTTGTCAGTCCATGCCTGAGCAGTTGGTCAGGAGTCGAATCGACGATCGTCACTTTGATGCATAGCGATCTATAGATTCTAATGCCCTTCTTTTATGTGCATGGATGATGAACGAAGGATGTGTTTCCCAGTCGTCTACCCCTATTGATTGTTCTTGGTTGATTGATGGTCATTGCGCCTTCTTGTGTTGAGTAATTCTGTAATTGTTATCATTCCTATCCCCTAATAATTCGACTCTGTGTTTTATCATTTTATTATGGAAATGATTTACCATTCTACTTGACTGCAATTTACCCTTATAAAGTCAGTGATTACCCTTCTTCTATTGATTGTGTTCGATACCCGATTGTGTGTTTACCATGATAATGTCTGCATTTATTTTTTATATGAAATGACAGGCAACGTTTTAATGAAAACCAACGATTTTATATTAACTGTTTATATTCACAATTTGTATTCAGCAAATTTTTATTTCATAGTTAAATGATGGGTCAACAATTTCTGGTGACATCTAGACCATGATTTTGTATTACTTTCTCAGTGAATTCCATCCCTCTTGACACAGATAAATTGGAATGTAGAGGCAACGATTTCGGTGATATCTTGACCACTGATTTTTGTATTACTTACCCAGAGATTTTTGCAATCTTTAGACCGTGTTTTTACTATGCAACGATGGTGTTCTACAGTGTAAATGGGTAGCATAGTTGGCGTTTTCGCTGTGAGAATGATGGTGTTCTATAGTGTAGTGGTGTTGTTTTAATGGCATCGATTTCCCCTTGATGTTTACCAACTTTTTTATTTATTATGCTGATAGTAAATATTTGACAGTAATCTTATAATACAGATGACAACAAATTGTAATAATGTGGGACTGACTTGTTGACTGGGTAGCGATTTCCCTCTTTTTATACAACGTTTCCTATTTAATGAATTTTTTTTTGGCTGAGTGTGATGGCTTGAATGGCAGTAGTGTTCGCATTTCTAGACAACAAATTTACACATCTTTTGATTGGACATGCTTGCTGCTTGTTGCATGGATTCCCGTTTTTCTCAACAATTATGGCCGCCCTTGATAATTCATGACCAGGTGTGGAGATTGCTTGCTTCCAATGGGTATTTGGGTCACTTTATTATTTGGAATAAGTTTGTGTTGAGTTTCTGCAGAAGAACCACATCAATCCCTTGAACTGCGCACTCGGTTTGCATCCAAGACAACTCATATGATTGGCGGTGGTAAATATATTCACTTTCTGTATATAAAAATATTATTCCATTACATGGAATGATATCTAATTCACCTTATTACCTCTTTGCCATTTCCTATATAGTGATATTATAGCCCATGGACTATATTGATTGATCATATTGTGCTGTGACACTAGTGACAACTTAGATTTCCTTATCCAACCTGTTCAATCTTTATCTTTGTTCACCGTTAACTAATCAATTCATTTCCTCATGTAATCATCTCTCACTAGATGCATACAAGTTGTCATTTCAAGTTGTTGGGTACACTGATTGATAAGTTGGGTTAGTTCAAAAATATATTAATTAAATACTTAACTAAATAATATATATATATATATATATATATATATATATTATTCCATTACACAGAAATTGACAACGAATGTACTGTTGCTCGTCTCTTTATGGTAGTCAGTAAAGGATATTTCTTTTTACCCAGCGATTTCCTATACACTTTTGATTATTACACAACGATTTTGGATTTTATTGGTTATAAATTGATATATATATATATACATTGATGATTACACAACTATCTAATTGTCTTATAGTTGACAATGATTCTAGATATTCTTTAATGTTATTGGCCTTCTAAATATTAGCATTCTTTAATGCTATCATGACAACGAATTCTTAGATGGAAACTTTGATAGTGTTATGGGTTAAAAAGGTGACGTTATTATTGATAAATAACTCACAACTTTTACCCTAAACCACTGCAATCAAAATTCATTGGAATAGTTGATATGCAGGGATGATTTTAAGGATGAAAATTTATTTTAAAATGTAGAAACCTTGGTGAATATTACTAATCCTTCATATGCCAAGTATAAATGTTTGGCAATATTTTTGTAAAAATATTCAAATTTATAAGGATTTTATACAGTTTGTATAAACTTTTGGCGATTTTTAAGGTGAAATAATTGTATCCTATAGAATCTGGGCGAATCATTTTTAGAATAGCGAATATTTTTTTTGGAAAAACCATGGAAAATTAGCCCATGAGCGAAATTTAGCCCCTAAAATCATCCATGTTGATATGTGGTTTTTCTGACGGGTTTAGATTTTAAGGATTAGAGATTCAGAGTCATGCGTCAAGGTCAAGTATGTACCAGAATTGTGGAGTTATATAATTTGCGAACGAACCTAATTAATTGAAGGGCCTTATGTTTTATCATGTAATTATTCATCCTCACCTCCTTGATTTATGTTGATTATTTGTTAATGACTTTTCATTAGTGTTGAAAATTCACTTGGAGATCGATGGATTAGGGGATGGGTCCAACCTTAATAAATAATTTGGGAAGTTAGTTCACACGAAATATCCTTGGGATATCTAATTTTAATAATAAAAATTTAGATAAATCAACAAGGGTTGATTTAGTTATTTAAATATATATAATAATTAAATAGCACTAATATTATTCCTAACACTGAATTCCTATACTTATATAAAGACTGTTCCAGGTACCTGATGGTGCCTTGTCTAGTAATTAGGGTTAATTGCATCATGTCCATATCATTGTTGATGCAATGTCGTAGCCTTGTGACTTAAGGCGAATTGAAATAACGGTTGGTCGTAGTTGTTTCACCTCACAGGTTTTCCTTGTAGGAACTAGACATTCTTCGGATAGTTGCACAACTTTTCTTGAATGATGTCACCTTGCGTCATGTCGACTTGTTGCTTAGGGGTGTGGGAGTAGTATTCTTGTCTATGGTTGGGCTCCTAGCACGCTGGTTTTATCTTGAGTCCTTGGTCCATATAGGTTATGTTGCACTAGGGTTATTGTCGTGCCTATCACCTGGGGACGACATGATTCCTGATGAGGGGATCATTGCGCGCCCTAAGGGATAGAGGCGAAGGATGACTTGGCCGGGGTCTTTTCTCCCATGGGAGTGTTGTCGATCGTTGTAAGTTTTCTCATGGCGTATGGGTTGAACGCCTTCATGTGTTGAGTTGTGCGCCATCGAGGTTATAGTTTATTGGCCGTTGAGGCCATTGTGTAAGGATGGGGATGTTGTCCCTTAGCTTGTAGGCGTGGTCATGTTGTGTCAGGTGGGTAGTTGTTTCTCTCTAACGCTTTATGCAGGTTTCTCCTAGATGCTATTGCACTAGTGCATGGAGTCTTGGTTGTTTGTTTCCTGTTCTGCAGGCATGGTGCTCGTCATTAGATGTGTTGCTTAGCTGTAATCGTTGTTGTCGTCCTGCTTAAAAAAAAAATGCATCCTTTGCTTCGCTTGTAGTCGTAATGAAGGGGTCGTTATATATGGTATCAGAGTGGGTTCAACTCTGCGACTATGGATTGCTAGGCTTTCCACTGCAGTAAAATCGTGAGTATTAACCATTGCGTTAATTAAAAACCTTAACATGTCCATGTGGTGATTGCATTTCGAGGATGCCTCCGAGGTTTGCAACATGGTGCCATGGAAGGAAGTGCGATGCCTCCAGAAGTTCCTGAACCCTCAGAGTCGAAATCCCAAGGGGAAGAACAAGTCCTTGGGATGGATTCGCTTGTTGTAAGGGATGATGATGGTCTGACAAGGCCCGTCCAGGTAATGGAAAGGGCGTTAATTCACCATCGGTACGGACAGGAGGCTAGGGAACCTATACCTTTGAGGGTCCACAGGGCGCCCTTGCTAGTACCGTTAGCATCCACTGAGAACTCGAGAGAGTTGAGTTCTTGAGTCCACGAGTGTCGCGGATGGCTGTGTTGTCGAGGAACGGTTGTAGAGCAAGGTGTTGTGCTTCATGCTTCGTGATTATGAACTCCAGCATGAAGTTCTACATGGTGGTATTTCAATTGAAGGGGAGCTCTCTTCTATGGAAGAATATGCTCTTGCCACTTTTTAACATGGTCATCGATGATGTGTCATGGGAATTGTTCGAGGAATGGTTCTAGGAAATGTATCTTTTTCATAAATTCTTTGAGCGTCAACTCAATGAGTTGGACGCCTTGCGACAAGGAAACCTCATGGTGCCTGAGTACGAGGCCCGTTTGGATCTTCTTCAGTATGCTCCACACCAAATTACCCATAAACTTGAGGTCAAGAAGTTCATGTTGGCCTTATTGTAATTAGAATTCAGCTTCTACTTCGGGTACCAGGAATGTTGGACCGAAGAAAGTGTGTTGAACTGTGGGGAGCCATGTTACTGGCATACTACCTAGAGGAAAGGGTCAGAGCATATGGATTAGCCAAACCCACTACTGTGGGAGTTTTGGGCAACGCCCATCGGATTCATGCAGCAGTGAATAACCGCCAGGCAGAGCGCTAGTCTACTGTGCTTGAGATTTCATGTACGGTCGCTGACCAGAACCTTAGCTTTGATAGATCTCGGTGCTATGGAGAGTTTCATCTCTGGTGCAACGCTAAAAAGGATTAAGGCAAAGGTAATCGAACATGTTGAGTTTAGCTTGTAGAGATGGATTCGAGAGCCAAACTGAAGGTTGGAGGAAAGGTTACGGGTTGTACCCTTAACCTGGGAGAGTTTGTCACCAGGGCCAACTTGTACGTCATGAACTTAGGATCTTATGACGTCGTGATCGGTATGGAATTGTTGGAATCGCATGAGGCAATACTCAACTGTAAGACGAAATGGTTGAGCTTGGTCGATGATGAGGAGAACTATGCAACACACGATTTGGAGTTGTTAGCCATTGTTTATGCCCTCGAGATTTTGCAGGTACTACTTTAGTGGATGGAAGTTGAACTAAAAACGGACCACTGTGGGCTACAACACATCTTGACGCAGAGCGACCTGAACGCGCAACAATGACGTTGGTCAGAATTTCTTAAGGAGTGTGATTTCGAGATTACTTACATAAAAGGAATAGTGAATCAAGCAACATATGCATTGAGTCGAAGACCTCACACCTTTTCATTGTTGCCTCTTCCAACAAATCTATGTGAAACGATTCTAACTTTAAAGCTCGACGATGATTGGTACAAGAGGTCAAGGATTTTATCTGACAAAAATGATGGTACCAATATTTGAAGGACTTACGTTTGACGACGATGGATTATGGAGATTTAAAAATCAAATTTACGTACCATTGAACAACGAGTTAAGGAGTTTGATCCTAAACGAGGCTCATGGAGTGATGTACATGGCTCACCCGGGGGTCACGAAGATAAGGGAAGACCTTAAACCCTTATTCTTCTGAAAATCAATGAAGGCAGACATACTCAACTATGAGGCCAGATGTCTAGAATGTCAACAGGTAAAGGCTGAACATAGACATCCAACAGGATTACTACAGCCACATGTTATTACGAAATTGAAATGGGAGGTCATATCAATGGAGTTCATTGTTGAATTTCCACTGACGACAAGGAGCCACGAATCGATTTTTTGGTAGTCGACACTCTAAAGAAGAGTGCTCATTTTATTCCTATGCACACGACACATCAGGCATTTGACATAGCTAGAGTTTTCATTAGTGAGATTGTGAGGTTGCATGGCATACCTAAGAGGATTATATTCGATCAAGGATCGATGTTTACTGGATGATTTTGGACTAGTTTCCAAGAGGCCTTGGGAACCCGACTTAACTTTAGTACTGTGTATCACCCGGAGACTGACAGATAGACCGAACGAATGAACCAGACCTTGGAAGACATGTTGTGCATGTACGTGATGGACCAATAGAAGCGTTGGGAAGAATTTTTGCCACTGGTAGAATTTGCTTATAACAATAGTTACCAAAGCACCTTTAATATGGAGCCTTTCGAGTTTCTTTATGGGCGACCATGTCGAGCGCCTTTGAGTTGGGATCGGCTTGAGGATAGGGTCCAGGTGGGACTAGAAGTGATCCAAGAATTGAAATATTAAATGAAAACTATAAGACAAAGGATCAAGGAAGTGCAGGATCGGTAGAAGAGTTATGACGATGCGCGTCATGTCAACCGTAGTTACAATGTGGCGATCGAGTATTTTCGCGGCTGAAACTGCATAAGAGTTCGATCAAGTTTGGAAAAAGGAGCTAAACTATCTCCTAGGTTTGTGGGATCCTACGATATTGTGAAAAAGATAGGCCCGTGGCCTAATGGCTAGCCTTGCCTGATTATTAAGGTGTATGCACAATGTCTTTCACGTCTCTGTTTGAGACATTATGATTAGTGATCCTACACATTTTTTGACTTGAGCACCTTGCGGGTGTCAGATGAGGGTGCGATCACAACTGAGCCGATCCGCATCCTGAATCATCGCATTCGACAGCTACGGCGTCGAACAGTAGATGAGGTCAAGGTCCAGTGGGACAACTATAGTCTGCACTTGGTGACTTGGGAGGATGCATATGATATGCGCCAATAGTTTCCATTTTAGTTTGATAGATAGACTTATGATATTATGATACACATTATTTCGGCACTTATATACTGTGAAACTTCAAGACAAAGTTTATACCAAGAGGGGGTGTATGTAACATCCCGATCTTGCGCGCACTGAGCGAACTTATTCTTTGAGAACACTTGCTTGCAAGTGATTCAAATTATTATACTATTGGGCATCTAATTATGATTATGAGGCGTTATGAATTGACGACATGTTATTTTTTTGTATTGACATAGATAGGTGTTATTGACTTGGTTTTCCTAAGTGTGTAGGATTTTGTACCTCGAGGATGCAGAGGCATCGATGAAACCCCTTGGACTCTGGATCGATTCGAGGAGTGGACTATTAGGGTTTGATTGTTGTATATATGACGTTTGTGCATATGATTAGATGATACGATTATGGATATTATTTCTGACATGATTCGTTGATGATGCAGGCTGACAATAGCTTGCCAACCGGACTCACATGTGGAGTAGAGGGGTCACACATGATAACCAGAGATGTTGAGGGAGAGGTCTGGATAGCAGCCCTGCCACAACCTACTAGGATTCTCGTCGTGGCTCGAACTATAGGTTAACAATTACTTAGCTCGAGAAGACCCACGATGTCGTGAGGGCCGACTGGGACATTCGCTCACGATGATTCTAAGGGGCGTGCAATAAGGCAGGGGCCTTATTCCTTAGAGGCCCTTAGTCTCTCACAAGATTGTTAGAAAAACAGGACCGCAGAGAAATAAAATAAAACAAATGCAGAAACAAAAAACAGAAGATACATAATACAAGAGAGACACAGATTTACATGGTTCACCCAGTGTGGGCTACGTCCACCAGAGAAATTTCCAGGTCCTTCCTTTATTATTATACAACAAATGAAGGGATACAACCTACAAAAAAACATGTTGTAACCTCTTCTTCTTTCTCTCACAGTCTCCTCTCTCAGAATACAATACTCACTGTAATGCATAGCCGCAATACATTTCCCTCATAACAGAGGGTTTCCTTCTAGGGAAAAAAACTCTAACATAATTTCTACTGTTAGATCTGCGACCTTATAATGAACGGTCTAGATTTATAATGAAATTGAAAAAAACCCTAACATAATTTCCCTTAGCTTGTATGAGTAGTCATGTTGTATTGGGCGGGTAGTCGTTTCTCTTTTACGCTTTACACAGGTTTCGCCCAGATGGTCTTGCGCTAGTGTGTGGTGTCTTAGTTGTCTATTGCATGTTCTGTGGGCATGGTTCTCTCCATTAGATGTGTTGTTTAGCTGTAATCGTTGTTGTCATCTTGTTTAAAAAATAATAATTTTGCACCTTCTGCTTCTCTTGTATTTATAATGACGGGGTCGTTACAGTAATGCAATTATTATTAGGAGAGATGTTAAATTTGAAGAAAATCTCTTGTCCTACGAGCCTAATTCAACGATTGTGACTTCTTTGGCCTGCGAGCCATCTTCTGCATTTGTGCCTTCTTCTGTTCCTATTCTGGTTTCTTCTTCAGATGATGACAGTTAGGATGAAAATCCACCTCCACCTGCTCACCTTCCTCCAGATGATTCCTTTGAACCTGAACCAACACCAGTTCCATCGCTTCCTAGATGGGTTCATTCAACACTAAAAGTAGTTGGTGGTCTTGTTGGTGATCCTTCAGATCAGCGTCAAACACGTTCACAGTTCTAGTGAGCCTCTTCTCTTTTGGCTCAAGTTTTAGAGACTCATGATCCAGAGACATTTGCAGAAGCTTCAGGTCATCTAGATTGGGATACAACAATGAATGAAGAGTATCATTCTTTAATGGAAAACGATACTTGAGATCTTATACCTCTTCCAAAAGGAAGAAAACTTGTCAGATGTAAATGGGTCTACATAACTAAGTATGCATCGAATGGAAGTGTTGAAAGACACAAGGCTCGGTTACTTTCCCAAGGATTTTCCCAAGTTGAAGGAATTGACTATAATGAAACCTTTTCCCCTGTAGCCAAAATGAATTCCATCCGCCTTATTCTTTCCCTTGCTGCCTCACATAAATGGGAGGTCCATCAAATGGATGTTAAATCCACTTTCTTGCATGGATATTTGCAAGAATAAATATACATGGAACAACCTCCTAGCTATGTCCAAAATGACTCTATCCTTGTTTTTCACCTTAAGAAATCTCTTTATGGTATTAAGCAAGCTCCCCGAGCTTGGTATGCCAAAATGAACAACTTTCTTATTGACACCGAATTCTCTAGATGCCATTTTGATCCTAATTTCTATACCAAGAAAGTAGAAAGTCATCTCATAATCCGTTTCCTTTATGTTGATGACCTTATCCTTACTGGTAGTGACTCAAAACTTTTAAACCATGTGAAAACCATCCTTAAGAACAAATTTGAAATGACAGACTTAGGCTTTTTGCACTATTTCCTTGGCCTCCAAGTTTTGCAAACCAATGAAGGAATTTTTCTTTCCCAGTCTAAGTATACTTGTGACCTCCTTCGTCAATTTCACATGGATGCTTGTAAACCAACTTCTTCTCCCCTTCAATCTGGAGTCAAGCTTACTACCACCTGTACTTCTCCTGAAGTTGATGCCACCTTGTACCATAAGTTAGTTGGTAGCCTCTTATACTTGACTCATACCCATCCCGATCTTTCCTTTATTGTTGGTCTTGTTGCCCGGTATATGAAAACAACACATGAAAGCCATTGGAAAGTAGATAAAATGATACTTCACTATGTTCTTGGTACAACTCAGTTCGAGATACATTGCAGTTTAGGGGGTACTCCTTTATTGGTTGGTTTCACTAATTCAGATTGGGTCAACGACCCTGATGAGAGAAAGTCTAATGCAGGTTATGTTTTCAGCCTTGGTTCAGGACCTATCACTTGGGCTTGTAAGAAACAACAGGGCATTGCACTTTCTTCAGTAGAAGCAAAGTACCGAGCAACGATAAATGCAAGTCAAGAAGCCTCATGGCTTCAACAGATTCGTTCAAAGTTTGGATTCCAACAACAACATCCGACCAGCCTTTGGTGCGGAAATCAAAGTGCCATCAAGCTCACCAAAGACCCAGTTCAACATTAACGCAACAAACACATCAAGCTACACATTCACTTCATCAAAAAGCTCATTCATGATCAAGTTATTGAAGTTCTCTTTTTCCCTACAGAAGATCAAGTTGCAGACATTTTCATAAAGTCTCTTATAGAAACAAAGTTTTCTAAACTTTGATCTATGTTAGGAGTTCAAGAAGTTGTCATTAAGGGGGGATAGGATCTAATTCCTCCTTCCTTCTCCTTTCGTGTCACTATTATAAATCCTTCAATCCTATCCCAAGTTGTTCTTAAGGGGGGATGTTAGGATATTTAGACACTTAGGAGTTAGTTAAGATCTACTTGGTCTAATGTGTCATTAGGTAAAAATGTGTTTCTTAGTGTGTTTCTTTAGTATTAACTAGTATGCATTTGTAGGTAGGAAATCCGACGGTCACGATATGTTCCCGACATAGAGTGATCCGATGGTTCATATTCTCCTCGATATTAATGACCATTGATCCATGGCTTAACATTCGATTGGTCCATGATCTCTATTTAAAAAGAATGGAGGGTCATTTGCCAATGATTGGTTGTGAGAAAATCTCTTGTAAAATTTCTCTGTAATCTTTTTATTTTGCATTAATAAACTACTCCAAGTGGTCGCGTTGGCTGGGGCCGTGGATGTTTTCTCGTAGTGGTTTTACACATGTGAAAAAATTGGTCTGTTGATCTTTGATCTGGTTGTGTGAGTGGTTACTGAAGGTGTTTGTGATCTGTTGGAATACCTGTGTTGTCAAACATGTAACACTATTTTCAAATGTTGTTCGTGTTCTTCCTCATATTTTGAATAGATTAATATATCATCGATAAATATTAGTACAAATTTATCCAAGTACTGACTGGATATATTGTTCATTAGACACATAAACGTTGTTGGTGCATTAGTAAGTCCAAATGGGATTACTGCAAATTCGTAATGTTCATAGTATGTTCTAAACACTGTCTTATTTATGACTTCATCTTTTATTTTGATTTGATGATAACCACATCAAGTTTAGAAAATATTTTCACTTCCCCACCTCTGATCAAATAAATCGTTAATCTTGGGTAGAGACACTTATTCTTAATTGTCATTTTATTCACTTGCCGACAGTCAATACACAATCTTAGCGTTCCATATTTTTTTTGACAAATAATACTGGTGCTCCCCATGGTAAAACACTTGGTCTGATGTATTCTTTATCTAACAGTTCTTGTAATTGAATTTTTTATTTTGTTATCTCATGTACACTCATCATGTATGGTGCCTTTGACACCAATGCACATCCAGGTAGTAGATCATTAGAGAGACCTATTTCTCTCCTTGGAGGTAATTCCGGTCTTTCTTCTATAAATACATCCTTAAGTCCCTGAAGAACCGCAAATTCTTCCAAACTTGGTTTTCTTTCTCTCTCTAAAAGATTTGTTAATTGAATAACATATATTTTGCAACCTTTACTGATACAGTTTTAAATTACATTGTTAAGTTTTTTCTATCAGAAAATGGTTTTTTCTAAACCCTTGTAGTATTCTTGATATTTCATTTCCATCATTGTATACAAATGTTTTTTTTTTTTTTTGTATAACAGTTCAGTGCAACTTTGTGCATTTCTAACTAATCCATTTTGATGCATATGTCATATGATCCTATAAGTAACACATTCAAGTTATTTGTGTACTCTGACCACTTATATTTGGCTCAAAATGATCCAGATGGATATCGGTGGCCACCCACCTTTTCCAACTGCCTCAAAACAGTTTTGTGACATTTTTGGTAATTTACTATTTTTAGCAGTTCTTACTTTTGGGGCCATTTTGAGGGCCTAAATGAAGGTTTTTCAGTATCGAGCCCCTCAATGATAGCCAAAGGTATGATTGAGCCCCCAAAATGAATATCATCGGCGATACCTTTCCAACGGGCTATCACACGCCTAAAACGGAGATCGTATGCAAAAGTTACGACCCCAGGAAGTTGATGTACTAGCTTACCCAAACTGGGCCCACATGAATTTTGGCGCTTCATCTCCTAGGGTTAGGTTTTTGGATGTCTATGGTTTTTGACATTCTTGCTTATTGTAAAAATGCCTTCAGATCCTCATTGTAACCTTCTTCTTGCGAATGCACGCTGCCGTCACATCTCTTCTCAGAGATAAGCCGCCACCATTCCAGCAAGCTTGTTCCCGCTGCATTTTATAGTTTCACCTTATTTCGTTATTGAATAGAAAACCAGTTTTACTGTATCTCTATTATTTTGCGTTAATCACATGTTAATAATCTGTATTCATTTCGTTCTGCTCATAAAATTTGGATCAGTGGTATCAGAGCGGTCTGCTCCTTGTCGTCTTAATGCATGTCCCCAACGAGGTCAGAGTACAAAGAGTTGGGTCTCGAGCTTGTTTCTCTTGAGGACAAAAGCTCTCGCACGCCCAAGCGACCTTCCATGGTAGGAGAAAATAAAGATGACAGGACAGGAGATCCTTTCAAACTGTTGATTGAGGAAGCCCTCATGCAACAGAGGAACGAGATGATGGATAGTTTCGCGCAAATCCTTCAGCGACTACCAACAGGCGACACATCTTCTTCGAATGGAGGCGCCCCCTTCAAGGTACAAATAAACTTTGATATTCCTATATTTGAAAGTCATATAGACGTAGATGCTATAGACAAGTGTTTGAATCTACTAGAAGGGTATTTTTCTATTCATAAATTTTCGAATAGAGAAACGATTACTTTTGCACTCCTCAAAGTCGTTCCCCATGTCAAAGATTAGTGGGAAACTTTCTGTGAGCAAAAGGAAACAGAGGAAACCTCATTATTTTTAGTCATGGGCACCTGGGAATCCTTCAGGGATGCTATTAAGGAACAATACTACCCTGTCGGAAGTTATGACGATCTGTATACCAAATGGACCACACTGCGGCAAGAAAGAGACCAAGCGGTGCCAGATTTCACAAATATCTTCCATACCTTGCGCACCAAGTTGGGTATCAAAGATTCAGAGTGACATATAGTGCTCAAGTATCGTGGTGCTCTGCATAGATACATCTAGACCGAAATGGAATTTCCAGACATCTCATCCTTGGGCGCGGCCTACCGATATGCCGTCAAAATCGAGCAGAAGCTCAAACAAAAGACGCGGCAATTTGGGCCTGGAAACCCCTCACAACAAAAGCCAGGAAAGGGCGGCCCCAACCCACCAAACAAAGGACATAGCAAAGATGGAAAGTATCAAGACAACCAGTACAAGACACAAGCAAAGAAGGACATCGGAAAGACAAAGAAAGATACCGGGAAGTGGTGATACTTCCATAAGAGCCCTTGGCATAACACTGCTGACTGCCGCTCAAAGCAGTCGCTGGTAGCCGAAGTGAAAGCCTCTGAATCAGATGCAGATTCTGACTCTGAGATAGAACCAGAAAGGGGAAGATGGATCATTGACGTGGAACCCAGTGCCACCGTTGCTACCACCAAGCTCCAGCCTGGTGAACTAGACGAACCAGAAGAAGGAGAGCGTCTCTTCCATTCACAGATGTGGGTAAAAGGCACCCCGCTGCACTTCATCGTTGATAGTGGTAGCCAGAAGAACTTCATCTCAGTAGAGGTCGTCAAGCGGTTGGCCCTGCCAACAACACCACACCCATAACCCTACACCATTGGATGGCTCCGCCAAGGAAGCGATCTCCGCGTCATCCAACAGTGTCGACTATTGTACGACATCAAGCCCTTCAAAGACGAGGTATTGTGTGATGTTGCTCCTCTCGAAGTTTGTGATGTTTTTTGGGCCAACCTTATTTATGGAAATGTCATGCTGTATATGAGTCTAGGCCTCGTAGTGTTATTATTACTTTGAACAGGAAATTGTACAGGATACTTGAGGCAATCCCACCTAGTGATATTTCCTTGATCTCTGCTAAGAAATGTAGGAAGGTCATCTCTCAGATAGGGAAGTTTGTCTTCTTCGTGATTCGCTCTCAAAATAAGTAAAAGATCACAGCCACATATAGGGTCTCTACGACCGACCTCTCCACACAATAGAAGCAAGTAGATAAGGTCATGGAAGAATACTCGGATATCTTCTCCTCAACTACATGGGTACCTCTGCACTGCCAGGTCAAGCACCCCATCGATATGACCCCCGGCGCACTGCTGCCCAATGGGCCAGTCTATCGTCGCTCTTTGTTAGAGAATGAGGAGATCAAGCGACATATCCAAGAACTGCTCCACAAGGGGCACATCCTCCCCAACTCATCACCTTGCGGGAGCCCAATCGTGCTGGTACAGAAGAAAGATGGAACCTGACGACTCTGTATTGATTACTGGGCTCTGAATAAAATCACTGTCAGAAACCGGTACCCAATTCCTCGAATCGATGACCTCCTTGATCAACTCACGGGGCCCAAATACTTCAACAAGATTGATCTGAAGTCTGGCTACCACCAGGTCTCGATAGAACATATAGATGTATGGAAGACCGCCTTCAAGTCAAAGGAAGGACTTTTTGAATGGTTGGTCATGCCATTTGGTTTGACAAATGCTCCAACCACTTTCATGAGGATGATGGACGATATCCTGCGACCATTCACCAATACTTTTGTAGTGGTGTATTTGGATGACATTCTAATTTACATCAAGACTTGGGCCAAACACTTGTAGCATATTCAACAGGTTTTGCACACCCTGCGGTAGCACAAGCTATACGCCAACCTTGAAAAATGCTCCTTTAGCATGGACAGGGTCCATTACCTGGGCTACATCATTGATCATCATGGCGTACATGTGGATCCAGCCAAGATCCAAGTCATCCGTGACTGGCTAGCCCCAACAACACTCACTGAGCTTCAAAGCTTCTTGGGACTTGCTAATTTCTACCGCAAGTTCGTGTTGGGTTTCTCCCATATTGCATGGGCCCTCAGCCAAAGAAACAGGGGTGGTGGTAAGACAAAATTTGCGTGGGGTCGGTCCCAACAACAAGCCTTCGATTATTTGAAGCAACGCTTGCGCTCAGCCCCAATAATTTCACTAACAGACCTGCAACATCCCTTTGAGATCGAGACAGATGCTTCAGATTATGTTGTGGGAACCGTTCTCACTCAGCATGGCCACCCCATGGCCTATCATCGTGAGACACTGTCAGATACTGTCTGTAAGTACCCTACTTACAACAAAGAAATGTACTCCATTGTGAAAGCATGCTGCCAGTGGAGACATTACATTCTTGGGAAGGAGACAATCATCCACACTGATCATAAGCCACTGCAGTTCATGCAGACACATGGAAAACTACAGAATGACTGCCATCAAAAGTGGTCCACATACTTGCAGCAATTCCACCTCAACATCAAGTATAAAACATGAAGAACCAATCGTGTCGTTGATTGCCTCAGTAGACCGCCAGTCGCAGCACTCACCATCGTGCTAGACTCTTGCGGCCATGAGACATCTGGATGCCCCCAACTCTATGAGACAGACCCCGACTTTGCCACCACCTACCAAATGTTGGGTGCAAATGCAATTGTCGATAATTTCCATATTTAGGATGGGTTGTTGTGTCGTCTGGGCCATATCTGTGTTCCATCAAGTGAATGCGCGAAGATGATCTGGGAAGCCCACTACAGTCGGGTGGCAGGACACTTCGACGTCGAAAAGACAGTGGCGATGCTACAAAAACATTTCTACTGGCCGAAACTTCTACAGGAGGTCAGCAAGTATATCAGGTCCTACACTACCTGCGCTATTGCAAAACCAACCACTAAGAAACAAGGCCTGTACACCCCTCTTCCTACTCCTGGCAAGCCATGGGAATCCATCTCAATGGATTACATGTCGGGCCTCCCATCCACCAAGCATGGAAATGACTGTGATTTTGTGGTTGTTGATCGCTTTTCTAACATGGCGATTTTGGTTGCCTGCAAGAAGAGCATCACAACAGAGGCCACTGCCAAGCTCTTCTTTGAACGAGTCTGGGTACATTTTGGAATCCTACAAACCATTGTCTTAGATTGGGATAGTCGATTTCTCAGCACATTCTGGTCGAGCCTCTGGTCACTACTGGACACCAAGCTCACCAAATCCACGACCTTCCACCCCCAGATAGATGGCCAAATCGAGGTTGTAAATCGAATGATTGTGCATATCCTTCGCATGTATAATTCAAAGAACCCTCGCACATGGGATGAGAGCCTTCCCTATGTCCAACATAGCTGCAACTGAGCCTTGCATAGCTCAACCGACCACAACCCCTTTCAAGTGGGGTTGGGATTCCAACCATTGGGTCCCATAGATGTTGCACTTCCCCTTGCGGTCACCTCGACTGACTCATCTCCTACTCCAACTGAAGCTGACAAAGCCACCCGGTTCATTGAGCGGATCCAGTACATCTGCCAATAGGTTTAGGATATCCTACAGAAGTCCAATTACAAGTACAAACAACGCCATGATCAACATCGGGTGCCGCATAAGTTTCAAGTGGGTGACAAAGTTTGGTTGCACTTGCAGAAAGAACGCCTTACAAGACCCCATCAGAAGCTTTGCCCACTCCCTTATGGACCGTACACTATCACCATAGTTGTGGGGGATAATTCTTTTGAGCTCAACATTCCTCCTTTCCTTGGCCTGCATCCAGTGTTCAATGTGGATCTCCTTCGCCCTTATTTCCCACCATTATTGGGCACCTCAGAAGTAGAAAAGCAGCTGACACCAACAGAGCTCAACCCCGACTACATACAACAGGCATCCACTGATCAGATTGTGGACAGATAGGTCAAGGGCACTCGACAACAAAGGATCCAGCTTTATCAAGTCGTCAAAGCAGGGCAGCTCCTATACCAAGGCAAGTGGCTCACCCGGGGCCAAATTCAGCAGAAATTTCCTCATCTAATGGGGGACCTCAACGCAATGGAGACCAGTTATTACTAAGGAGGGAAGATTGATCCAGATGGATATCGGTGGCCACCGACTTTTTCCAACTAGCTCAAAACAGTTTTCTGACATTTTTCACAATTTACTATTTTTAGCAGTTTTTACTTCTGGGGCCATTTTGAGGGCTTAAATGAAGTTTTTTTGGTATCGATCTCCTCAATGATAGTCGGAGGCATGATTGAGCCCCCAATATGAATCTCCTCAGCGATACCTTTCCAACGGGCTATTACACGCCTAAAATGGAGATTGTATGCAAAAGTTACGACCCCGGGAAGTTGATGTACTAGCTTACCCATACAGAGCCCACATGAATTTTGGTGCTTCATATCCTAGGGTTAGGTTTTTGGATGTCTAGGGTTTTTGACATTCTTGCTTATTGTAAAAAGGCCTTCAGAGACTCATTGTAACCTTCTTCTTGCGAATGCGCGCTGCCGTCACATCTCTTCTCAGAGATAAGCCACCACCATTCCAGCAAGCTTGTTTCCGCTGCATTTTACAGTTTCAACTTATTTCGTTATTGAATAGAAAACCAGTTTTACTGTATCTCTGTTATTTTGCGTTAAGCACGTGTTAATAATCTGTATTCATTTCGTTCTATTCATAAAATCCGGATCACAAAATAAGGAATGAATTGCATTACCTTCCTGTTTCTTCTTGTTGCTAAATGTACTAAGTATGCTTTACCTTTTTATCTTTTTTAAGTATACCAAAGATGGGGTAACATAACTTAAACTATCACCCTAGCTCTATTAGAATAGAAACTTTTCTGTCTTTATACGAATAAGGTGATCATAAACCTCTGAAATTTCACCCTTTCGTATTAATACAAGGTATAAAGTTCAACAATACTAGACTGAGTAATCAGATCCTCTATAATCATACATCCTAAATTTAATCTTTTAGATCCCTTTGGTTTCCTCTCATAACAACTCTCATGCATGTATTGTCTCTTAAAAATAATATTCTTAAAATCTTTCCATTCCATTTTCCCTTTACCATTTACCAACCTTACCTTTTTAGTTATAGATAACCACCCTTACTTTCATATTACTAAAGAAATTGTAAATATGGAAGTATTTTCCTTATGTCAAGTAACAAGCTTGCCTCTTCACCCATTTTGGTATCTCCATCAAATGTTGAAAATAATAATTTTATTAAATCTCTATCTAATTGATCCATCTGTTATGTAATTGATCCATCTATTTTCATTCCTATGATGTAAACACTCCATTTTCAGTTAAACGTGTGTTGTTAGAAGGGATATTTTCTTTCTCTATTTTATGGGTGGAATCCTTTGAGGAGTTCTTTTTGAATTCCTTACCCAATTCATTTTCCCTTGGGTTCTTTTTCATTGCTATGATTCATAACAACATTTTGATTATTTTTTGTTGGTCTTCCTGTGTTTTCATTATCAACTTTTAATTCCATGATAAGATTCCTCATCATTTCCAACACCTGGGTTGTTGAACTTCCTTTGATGTGATGTTTTGATTTTCTAGGAAACTCTTAATTATGATTTCTTTCAAGTTTGTCTTTATATATAATCATTTTCTTTGTATATAATTTAACACCTAAACTTTAACAACATCATTCATAGTAGTTTGATAAGTTATCCATTCCTCTGTTTATCTTTATCTAGGGTCATTTATTTATTTTCTCTACTAAAATATTTTTAATGAGAACTCATGGTTATACCCAAGAATAACCAAGGTTTATAAAATATTGTTTTGATACTCTTCTGAATTTTTCATCACAATCATTTAAATCTTGAAAATTATACCAAGCTTTACATATATATATAACTAACAAAACTCACGAGTGTATCCCCTTTTAAATATGCTTTCTAAGTTAGGGACTGAACATCTTATGAAGAAACTTCTTAGACTTCATTACTAAAAAGTATGCCCTTAGAGATAAGTGTTTTAAGCTCCACTTTTCTCTACACTATTCTACGAATGAAAATGAATTACTATGAAGGTATTAGACTCTCGTACTCAACTAATACATGACAGGATGAGCTGAGTATGCACGATTGCTAAACACCAAAACAGATTATTATATTTAAATTAATTTACTGTATCCACTATTTCCATATCATAGGCTTCAACCAATACGAATGTTCCACTTCCTTGACTTCACATGGGTTACTGGAGTTGTTTGATGTAACGTACTAGCGAGGGGCTCTAGGTTCCCTCTCAATTGTTGAATGAGACAACTTGGTTCTATTTCTCCAATTTTCCTGTGATTTGTTTCGATTACCAGGTTTTTGCAGATAAAATAGTTTTATCGTAAGGTATAAAGATTAGTTACCTTGATGTTCTGGTAATTTAAGGAATGGAACTATGCTATCTAGGTTATGTTCGAGAATGAGTTTACTTCAATCCAAACTATGTGTTTCACCGTCTAATTGAAGAGAAGGTAATAGATATAGTTAACGAGAACATTGTTGCAGTGGCCAAGAGTTGCAAACTAGACTAAAAAAAGAATTCTCTCGTTGGACCGAACTCATACATTACCTCTTTTATTACAGTCACGTTTCATTATTTTCCTTTAAGAAATGTTTCCCCATTCAGGAAAATCAGGTGAAAATACCACAAAGAACCAGCCGAGAGTACATCTCCAATTCCATGAATTTTTAAGTGGTTCTATTCTAAAGATGGTAAAATTGATCTGGCATATTGGTGTAAGAAAAATCCTGAATCCTATTGATAAACCGTTCTAGTTCCTGTAAATCTAAATTTATGGCGGCTTATAGTTTCCCACCATTTATCTTTCTTTTTTCGTACTGCAAAAAATAACATAGGAGATTAGTAAAGTTTCTTACTCAAATGATGTCCAATCTTTTATTACGGTAAATATTATGAAATATTCTTATGTGGGTTCAAAGCACTCATAAAATTTTGCAGAATTTTGCTTCTAATACGCGAGATTCTGGTATCTTGATCTGATAGCATAAGGTTCTTATTTAGTTTCTTCTCTGTTTAATATGATTGTAAATTCCCTATTTGGATACCAAAATTTAACGATGGGTCTATATTTTAAATGTGAGGGAAACCATCAGTTACCACAAGGACACTTTCTCCTCTCGCATCTTGAAGACTTCCCACAAGGATTTATTCACCTTGACCAGGTCACCATAGGTACGAATCTAAACTTTTTTTTTTTTTTAAATAAAAAAGGGGTAGACCCTGCTATATTATAGAAGCAAAAAGCTTTTGCAAAATGTACAGAGAAGTATGCCTGGAGTTACCAAAAATGTTGCCGATAATCGGAAACCAGCATAGGTAAAACAGAGTAGCCTGATAAAATATAAAACCAAGTAGCAAAATAGAACTTAAACATTGTAGCATCTGTCCTGCCCGAAGGAAACCAGGACAGATGCCAACAGTCCAAATATACATAAAACAGTAACAAGGTAAACTAGGAACCAAGAGCATAAAAACCTATGTGCCAGGTGGTATGTCGTCCTCGTCCTTCTGCCACATGAACCCAGCCGGGATTGCAAAAGCTTGCGCGCAGAGGGGACATTTCCGCTTAGCTGGCGCGTTGGAGAAAGCGTCAAGGAGCATGTCCATGCTCTGTCCCATGGTGCACACCCGGAGCTCCAAATCAGACAAATGGCCACGAAGGTCAAACACAAGAGCCAGGTGCTCACTCCGGAGAAGAGACCCATGCAAGCTGCCACTCGGATCCACCGTGCCCATCTCCGTTTCCACACCAACTTCGCACTCTCGCTGCTCCCCAGCCACCGTTGCGCCCACCACTCCAGCTTCCTTTGCCTGAGAATCATGGCTGCTAACATTGTCATCACCAGGCAATGGAATTTCTTCCACGATACAGCCGGGGATGTAGTCGTCCTGAACCGGAGTGGGGGTGCACTTCTCCTGAAGAGTCGCCGCAGTCCTTTCCACGAGCGTCAAGTCCTCCATGGTCGGGTCTTCCACCACAACGCAGGGTGGAAAAACCTCCTCTAAGCCAGCATCCTGCTCGTATCGGCTGCAACCAGCGCGTGGTTCGGCTATGGTGGCGAGGAGTGCCCGCTTCTCTTCCTTTGCTTTTTTCCTGATGATGGAGGTCGCCAGAGCCAAGGCCCGCTCCAACTGCTCTCTCCGACGCCTTTGAGCTTTGCGAGCATCCCAGGCCGTGCCACGACGCGGTCTGCCTCTTTTCCTAGCCATGGGGAGCGAGTGGAGCGAGTACAGTAAAAGACAGGTGAGCCAAGACACAATTGAATTGATTTGCAGGGCGCAGGCAGGCTTAACCTGTTTTGAATCAAACGTAAAAGGACCCACCGTAAATGCTGAGAGTCTAAGCACGAAAGGAACTGGGCTGCACCATAGCAATCCAGCAAGAATTGGAGCCGAGGCAGGTGCAGCCCTGCTCTTTCCTGCCGTGAGAGAATTCATATAACCAGAAGCCGAAACCATTTGCCAACACTTAACCTCTCCCGTCCCGAGTGCGCTGTAAATGAACGTGCGAGGGGGGCGTACCATCAACTTAAGTCTGCTGCAGAGGCCGTCCCCCATCGTTAATGTTAGCTTGTGGGTGGCGGCCCTCGACATTTAAGCCGAGGCCGAGTGCGTCTCCAGCTGTCTCCACATGGCCGTGTGGCACCCCATCCGGGGAGGTACGAATCTAAACTTTTACTTAAATAAAAATTTTAGTTTCTTCTTTTAACTTCACCCATGCATGGAACCGGTTTTTGCTTATCGCATCTTCCACTCTTGTTCATTCTACAGGAAAGAGATTTACCAACTCTAGTTTTTTTGCGATCATACAAGAGATAAGTCCCTTCGATTTCCTTATTTAAAAATCATTTATCTAAATTTTTCTAAAGAAAAAGGATCTATGCTAAAGATTTCTCTTATTTATGCTTTGAAGATTGAAATTCACTGATATGGATTCAAAATATTCTAACATGCAAAAGGTACTCGAGTTCTACTTGTGGATCATCATTCCCAACTTTCTTGTTTCTTGTTCAAAGGACATGGGATTTTACTTGTATAAAGTTTTATTTCACCAGTACCTCTCCTCCAGGGAACATTTCCAAAAAGCCTAAACCTAATTTCTAATTATCTAGAATTTATAATAGCCACACTTCTTACACTCCTTCCCAAGGAATATATATATATTCTGTTATATGAAGTTTATATGCACTACATTTCTATAGCTTAATACTGACATGTACTACATTTCTATAGCTTAATACTGACATGTATTACATTTTTATAGCTTAATATCGAAAAGGGAAATTGCAAACAATTCATCTCATCATCATTGTTTAAATTTTGTAGCATTACAAAATTTTTTCATTGTCTATCTTATGTATTTCATATTCATTTTATATGGCACAATACTTGTTAAGGTTTTACAAATTGGATAGCAAGTTAAGTGGACTTGATTGTGGAGAAAAAATCCACAGTTAAGTGTACTTGAACCAGAAATATCTTGGGATGAATGACCACTTGACACTACAAGATCCAAATCCAAATAATAGCATGTTAACACTACACTTGAACATACCAATTTGAAAACCCTTTATAATATATTGTGTTGAAAACAATTTTATTATTCAATCATGGCTCACACTAATGATACGTGGATGAAAATTCAGTCAATGCCACAATAAATCTAATTATTTATCCTTATATTTTATTAAAAAAATAGTATTTTAAAGAAACATAATATAGGGAGTTGTGAGTTATGAATGTTGTTTACATTTTTATTGGTGAACTAGATAACCAATTAAAGATAGATTCATAGGAAAGGTAACAGGAATTTTGAATGTATGAAGAAATGACATTTTGTAAATTTGAGTAAAACTGAAACGGAAAAGCATTCAAAATATTAGCCGTCGTCAAATTTTCACTCACAAACACATCGAACTTGAAATTCCAGACATGTTATGAACCCAACCCAACGTTGTTGCCCACCAACGTTAACGCCATCATCCATCCATCTCTTCCTCATACCATCCAATGCTATTTCTCATGTATATGTTTGCAAGCTGGCAGCGGTCTCCAAACTCTCTAGATCGGCGGCTTGTGACGACTCCTTGTGGACAAATTCTTTCTGGAACAAACCAACTAAATCTTACAAAGAGCGACGTTCCCCATTGAATTCTCCTCAACGAAAGAACTCCATTTTCGTCTTCGTGATTCAGTGCTCAGTCATTGGGGAGACAAGTGATATACTCTTAAGTATATTCTGAGGGTGGGGATATTAGGTAAAACATACATAATATATCATTCGACCCCATCTTCATCCTATGACAATAAATCTTAGACATTAAGAAAAATTCAACACATAGAAAAACTTACTTGTAGTGATCAATCAAATTGTGTATTACCTAATTTTTGATAACTTATGTACAATAAATAATAGTAACAATAATAATTTGATTTTAAGATAAATCCCCTTGTTTGTGGGAGAAGGGATCCTATTTGTGCAACTCCACCCCCTCCTTGTTATTAGGGCCCATCCTCTTTATTAAGGTATTATGCGAGTGGGGATATTAGGAATATTGTCATATGTGCACCATCTATGAGATAAAAAATATAAGCATGGCGAGAAATTGTCATCTTTATTTAACTAACTTTATAGTTGAGCCCTCCAATAACTCGAATTTACAATTGGATTAAACTCAAACCCTCAAAACCAAAACTTTGACAACTAATAAACTAAAATTTATAACCACTTCAAAGAAAAATACAATGAATAGTTACTTGAATGAGGACCAATGAATTTTTCTCACGGGTTTCAATAAAGCGTAGATCCAGCTTCGATAAAGCACCCCCAGAGGAATCAAATTTTTTAAGGTGTAATTTTTTATTATCATTTAATATGAAGGAATTGATATTTTAGATCTTGTCATATACATATGTAAGGTGTGTAAATTGTTTTTTAATTGAGTTGACTTTATTTTATTATTGTTATTTATGTGTTTTTAATTGAGTCGATTTTAATGCGACAACATCTCCCCCATACTAGGTTGTACAACACCTCACTACTCTCAGTGCAATAATCAAATATTCTTTAACATAGAATTCTCTATCATCCATGAATATGTACAATAATCAAATATTCTTTAACGTGGACCTCTCTCTCATCCGTGAATCGATGAAATAATAAAATATTCTTTAATGTAGAACTCTCTATCATCCATGAAGTCCATGATAGAGAGTTTCAATAATATCATAACTAACATAGTTGACACCCCTGTGTTAGAGATAATTAGATATTATTAAATGTAGAGCTCTCTATCATCCATGAATTTGATAATAAATATTTTCTGGCGACTTCCAAGAAGGAAACATAAACCATGTTTAGAGAATGCCATTGTGAGTTCACCTGATGGATTCTGATAAGAAACATAAACCTTCAGATCCCCATGTTTATTTATTGAGAGGAAAGAAGGATACAAAAGGAAAATAGTTATTCCACCACTCGCCATCAAGCATGGGAGACCTGTGCCATCACACCAAACTATCATAGACAATTTCTAAAGTCTCGCAGATTCAACACTAGTCCATTATTATTAATATGGTTAACAATTCCACTATGTTAAAGGGATAATTATAATTACCTTAATTTTGATTACCTCTGTGTCCAATCCCCACAACGTGCCTTACGATCGTGCACTTCTTGAGGGCATGCGACAGTGCAATGTTTCTTAATTGGCTACTTGGCACTACCAAGGACACTTCGTGAGCATACCCATACTCCGTTCTAGGCTACCAACGAGTCAAAATCCTACTCTAGTGCAACTCTTGTATACTCAAACTTTTGTTAACTTCTTTAACCCTTAGTCATTTGAAGCATACATCCAAGAACATGAGAAGCCAAGATAACTGTGGAACAAATGAAAGCCAAATAAAAATATAGTGTAGGTGACATGAACCATGCCTAATACTCGACTAAGTATTTTTTATTATGAAACAATTACAACATGAATACTACCAGTTTGGTTTACAAAAGGGCAGAGTCAAATGACTTGCCTCACCTCACCAAGAAACTCTTACAAAGATCATCACCAAGTCTCTCTGTCGCAACCGTCTCTGCAGCCACTTGTGGTGCACCTCATGCATGCCTCCAACCGGAGACTTGATGTCTCTTCATTTCCGCAGACTCTTCCTCTTCGTTTTCGCAGACCTCACAAATTTTAGTTATGCCTCACACATGCCTCCAACAAACCTACATTTCCAGAATTAGCCAAAATCTTCCCAAGAGAAACTCACCCATCTCTTTCCACCGAATCCTCCTCAAGGCAACACAATTCCTCTCATATGGAGTGACTTAGCTCCTTGAGGGATCTGCCTCTCTTCATTTTCCATAGAACCACAAAGCTCTCTTTGTCTCCTTGTCTTGCCAAAATTTGTATTCCTTGGTTGTGCCCCCTTGTTCTTTTATAGGATCTCCAAAGGTCACCATCGAGAACCGTCATGTCCTTTGGGGGTGTCATGCCCCTTTGTGAACCCAAGTTTCCAAATGAATCGTCTTACCCCTTTGCGGACCCTATCACCCAAGAAAATCATTGTGCCTCTTCGTGGACCTGGTTGTTGAAATAAACCAATGCGATCGTTAACCGTCATGCCCCTTGGGACTGACACACCTAAGCTTGTTGTGCCCCTCATGCCGGTGTGCCCCATCTTTCGAACCCATTCATCCTCTTGGGTGCGTGCGCCCCTTAGGCGAGTCAGGTCAACTCTCCTAAGTGCGCCCCCCATGCGTTAGACAATTTTCCTTCATTGATGGAGTGCCCAAGTCTTGCCCTCAAATATTCATCAAACCATATGTCGTTTGAATTGCTTCGTAAGGAATATTGGATGGAGTTGTCCCTTGGCATGTCGTGTGCCCAAGGAACCCCAACTCCTCTCTATATGAATAATTTTTTCTACTCATTCGCACCAAGCATCATACATTCCCGATTCATACTATGGTGGAGGTGTGCATGCCCTAGCTAGGTTCCCAAGGCCTTACATCCTCCCCCACCTCAAGTCCTTGTCTTCTTCAACAACATAAACACAAATATGATCTCCAAGTCTTTTCTCGAACTCGTTCCTACACTGCAACTAACTCTGCTGGAAACCCCAAGTTTTGTGCCAACTGGAAACCCCAAATTTTGCCAAAGTGGAAAATCCAAGTTTCCTTGCAAAGTGAAAACCCCAAGTTTCCAACTTGCAATGAAATCATCCGCAACTTTTGCAACCATCCACACTTCCCTCAACCCAAATTTGTGTGTGACCAAATTATCTGCAACGATGGAAAGACATCTCCTCCCCAACTCTTTTCACAATGTCTAAGTTACCACTGCCTTGCTGTAACAACCGCTCTCTTTTTTGTTGTTGTTGCTACTAACTCAACTACTATTGCAACCCCAACCAAAAATTCAAAAATGTCTAAGTGTTTAAATCCTTGTGAATCCCTGTCGCGGTCATACTTCAACCAACTCTTATATGTCCCTGCACAATGCTATCTCCCATGCCTTGGACTAATTGGGTACCTAATCCAAACGTTGCACCCAACTCATGAGAATGTACATCCTCATGCATGAAATTAGTCTTTTCTATCTGCATCTTTGTCACTCCATCCAAATCCAAATACTAAGGAAAGTGTCTAGAGTTGCCTCATTGCTGCCATCATTCGATCTTCATTAAGAAGATCCTCCACAATGTCTAAGTGATTCCCTTCGAACCTACTAGTGCATCCATACTATGAATTCCTTTCGCAATTCGATTCATTTATGCAATGATCTCTGACCAAGGAAAGGTATCCCCTCACCTTGCTACAATATGAGTTCACCTCAAAACAAGGTATTATGCGGCAACTTGGCTCCACTATCTACCTCATGGCACAATTTTCCAATCTTCTCCAAGAAATGTACATTGAGACTGCCTTTGTCTCATTACACCATCACTCGGCCATGATATTGCATCTACCTCTTTATTCCTTGGAATGATTAGGCTTCACCCTCAAACATGTTGCACAGAGAAAGAGAAATGCATAGGGCCAGGTGATCTCTTCATGTTGCAATGTGCCTGTCCACACAATCCTCCAAACGAAGGCAAGCCCTCAACTAGCCTGCTTTCGTCAAGTCACCTCAACACAACTCAACATTTACGATGAGTGTGAAAAAAATTCCTACACTCCTCAAATGTTCCAAAAGAACTATCCAAATATTTACAAGTATAACGAGTCACCTCAAAGAACTTCCATGCCTTAGGCACATCCAAACCAATACTCTACCAACCTCAACCAACAACCCCCTCTAGATCTTTGATTCATCGCATAATCATTCGCAAGTCACTAAGGTGTCATCTGCCTCATCAAATGTACCATACCAAATGAAAGAGAATACCACCTAAGTCACTTGGTCTGCATTATGCCCATTCAAAATGACTGTCAACAATTATTTGTTGACTCCAACTGTCTCCTAGAATAAAATTGCCTTGCACCTACTACAAGCGTCCAAACTTTGGAATTTTCATCGTGACTCATCAAGTCACCACCTGACTCAACAAATCTAGCTAAGGCTCCAAACACCAAGACACCTCATCCATCCTCTCAACTTGGCACCTCCAAACTTCACTACCCAACACCACAATGACCTATCCAACACACCTCATTAAAGAGTTAGGAAGCTTCCTCAAGCCACTTCCATGGCTGCATCCAAATATTCCTAAGTCGAACATAGAACACATCCAAGAAATTCGTCCTAAACTCTCTGCACGTTCTCCCAACCAAGGCATCCCAAACTGCTGCAAGACTTCTTTGAATCTGCACCACTTGAGTCACCCTCAAGTTTGTTGGTTCTCACCACAGAAACATAATGCACTTGAACCACCAAGTCATCGATGTTCTCTTCAAAGAACCCACTCCAACACTTAGGAAACACTTCGCTACAACCATGGTTTAGGTCAGTGGTCTTGGAACTCCACCTACCCAAGAAACTGACTCACTGCATGAACTCACCTCAACCACCATTCACAACTCCAAAATCCTACAAGACCTTCACTATGATACAAGGCTCATTCCATTCGTCCACTTCATAAATTTGTCTAAGTCCCAAGCTTTGCATCCAACTAATCTAACTCATATCCATTTTCCATCTTCGCACCTTGATTTATTTCACTTCAAGACACCATGCACCCACCACCTAACTCTCAATTCATACTATTGCTAACCAACTATTGTAACTTTGCGAAGAGGTACTTTGTTCGAAGGTTGTGATCAAAATCCAACAACCTAACTCTACTCAACTGTGGTTCTCGATCATGCATGGAAAAAATACATCATGATGGAAATGTGCCCAACCAACCGCCTATTGTGGAGCTTCTCTAGATCACCCTAGGTCGTCAAACCCACCTAACTGCTTCACCTTGGTTCAACCTAGAACTTCTCTCTTCACAATCTTTTATGCGATCTCCCTCTACATTTCTCTTCGCTAATCACTGCTATGGTTATCTCTGCAAAAATTCATGCAACGAACAATGTGTTTATCTGCCTTTCCCAAGTGCTCAGTTCACCCAACAAACTCTACATCTAGTCTCTCCAAGGTGTGCACAACACATTTTGGCCCTAACTTTTGTCAAGAAATCAAACAAACCAATTTTATCTATGCGATCGAGTCTACGAAAAAATGCGCGAAGATCAAGTTCATTGCATTGAAACATTCACCAAGTATGCGAACGTTCCCATTGAACTTCCTTCGCAAGAAACTTCCTTCAAAGTTTTCTATGATACCATCTATCATCGAGATAGTGGTGAAGAGCTCCTCAAACCTTCTCCAAAATATGAAAAAAATATGCTACGATACCATCTATCATTGAGATAGTGCTGAAGATCTCCCCAACCCTTCTCCAAAATTTGCAATGAATCTACTTTGATACCATATATCATGTCCCCACAACATGCCTTACGATCATGCACCTCTTGAGGGCATGCAACACTGTGACATTTCTCACTTGGTTTCTTAGCACCAAAAATGATTTTTTTTTCAAACTATGCCTCTTCACCTATAGTAGACCCATACTCTGTTCTAGGCTATCGACGAGTCACACTCCTGCTCTAGTGCAACTCTTGTATACTTAGACTTTTGTTAGCTTTTTTTAACACTTAGTCATTTTTAAGCATACATCCAAGAACACTAGAATCCAAGAGAACTATGGAACAAATGAAATACAATCACAGATATAGTGCACTATTGGCAAACAAAAGAAAAAAAACAACATGAGCTTTACCGACTTGGTTTACAATAGGGTGGAGTCAAATGACTCGCCTTACCTCACCAAGACACTCATACATAGATCGTCACCAATAATATTTGTCGCAACCTTCTCTACAACCACCTACGACTGCAATGCACCTAAAACATGCCTCCAACCACCAAATTTCTGTCTCTTCGTTTCCACAGACTCTTCCTCTTTGTTTTCAGAGACTTAAAAAATTCTAGTTCTACCTCAAACATGCCTTCAACATATTTTTGTTTCCAGACTTAGCCAAAATATTCCCAAGAGAAACTTGCTCGTGTTTGTCCACCGAATCCTCCTCAAGGTAGCACAAGTCCTACCATATGCAACAACTTGGCTCCTTGAGGGAGTTGACTCTCTTCGTGTACCTTAGAATCACATAGATCTCTTTGTCTCCTTGTCTTGCCAAAACTTTCCTTCCTTGGTTGTGTTCCCTTGTTCTCTTATAGGCTCTCCAAAGGTCACCATTGTGAACCATCACATACTTTAGGGGTGTCACGCCCCTTAAAAAACCCAATTGTCCAAATGAATCCTCGCACCCCTTTGCATACCCAGTCACCCAAACAAATTGTTGGGCCCCTTCGTGGACCCAATCGCCCAAATGAACCCATGCGCTTGTCAAACGTCGTGCCACTTGGGACAGATGCACCCAACCTTGGTATGCCCCTCATGCCGACCCAACCTACTTGTTGAACCAACTTGTCCTCATGGGTGCACACACCCCTTAGGTGAGTTGGGATGACTCTCGTAAGTGCACCCCCCATGCCTTATCCGATTTTCCTTTGTTGATGGAGAACCCAAGTCTTTCCCTCAACTCTTCATTAAATCATCCATTGTTTGAATTGCGTCACAAGGCACCTTGCGTGGATTCGTCCCTTGGAAAATCACATGCCCAATGATTTGGATTTTATTAGCATAACGAATAATTTCTTAGCAAAAAATACTAGAGATACAATAAAACCGGTTTTCTATTCAATAAGGAAATAAGCTGAAACTGTAAAATGCAGCGGAAAACCAGCTTGCTGGAATGGTGGTGGCTTATCTATGAGAAGAGATGTGATGATTGCACTCATTCAAAAGAATATGATTACCATGAGGCTCTGAAGGCCTTTTTACAATTAACAAGAGTGTCAAAAACCCTAGACACCCAAAAACCTAACCTTAGGAGATGAAGCGCCAAAAGTCATGTGGGCCCTGTTTGGGTAAGTCAGTACATCAACTTCTCGTGGTTGTAACTTTTTCATACGATCTCCTTTTTAGGCGCACGATAGCCTATTGGAAAGATCTGTACAAGGAAAATAATTATTGATGAACACGTGATGATGAAAATTTTCGACCGGTAGATACCCAAAAAACGTCGTTTAGGGCCTCAAAATGGCTCCGGAAGTTTAGGACCTGAAAAACTGTTAAAAATAGTAAATTACCAAAATTTCCAGAAATTTGTTTTGAGCCATTTGGAAAAGGTGGATGGAAACCGATATCCACTTGGATCAATCCTCCCTCCTTAGGAAGAAATGGTCTTCATTGCATTGAGTTCCCCCATCAGATGAGGAATTTTTTATTGAATTTGGCCTCGAGTGAGCCACTTGCCTTGGTGCATAAGTTGTCATTCTTTGATGACTCGATAAATATGGATCCTTTGTTGTCGAGTGCCCTTGATATGTGTGTCCACAATCTGATCATTGGATGCATGTTGTATGTAGTTGGGGTTGATCTCTGTTGGTGTCAGTTGTTCTGCTACGTCTGAGGTGTCCAATAATGGTGGGAAATAAGGCAAAAGGAGGTCCACGTTGAACACTGGGTGCAGGTCAAGGAAAGGAGGAATGTTGAGCTCAAAATCATTATCCACCACAACCTTGGTGATGGTGTATGACCCATAACAGAGTGGGTGAAGCTTCTGATGGGGTCCTGTAAGGAATTCTTTCTGCAAGTGCAACCAAACTTTGTCGCCCACCTAAAACTTATGTGGCACCCGATGTTGATCATGGTGTTATCACTCTGTAAATTCCCATAGGTTGTTGTGAGGTAAGAAAGAATCTATCAAAGGTAATATTAACCAACTACTTCGAAACTGGGAGCTATCCCTACCAGTTTCAGGGAGGGATCTCTCTGCAAGTTTTAGATTTGTTTGGATTTTCAAGATTTTAGTCTAGTTAAAAAAGAATATAACCGAGTTGTTTGTGTTGCTTTTAAATGAAATGGCTGAATATCACTTACGCTTCCATTGGGCTATGGGGTCTGTTAAAAAGATGGAGGTCAACGATAGTTTTTATAAGATTTGTTTCACAGGGAAAGATAGTGCAAATGTTGGATTCTTTATGAGTAAAAATGATGTATTGCTGAAAAATGTGAGATATCAGTTAGAACAAAAAAACATTTAAGAATTTCTTTGTTGTAACATCAGAAAGAAAACATTTAAATCTATAAAAGATTAGGAATAGAGTACACAATGGCAAATTCTACAACTTAAACTTCTTTTAAAGATTAGATTAGAAAAACAATATGATAACTGAGAAGAAAAACTTTTTTAACGAAGACAAAGGAAAATTTACCAACAACTAACATGCAGGAATCCTGTGAAATGTCTCTTTTTATTACTAGAATAACCTCTTGATACCAATTACAACGATTAAAAATTTCTTGGGCATAAAGATCAACCCTCAATACTTCTAAGTTTGAAATATTTATAATCAGAGTTACAAACGACCCTGTCATTAATGATCAAGACGTGGCAGACCCTGAATCTAACTAACTAACTAACAAGATTGTAGAAATATAGTAACTAATGATGATGTGTCGAATATCTCATGTTGATTTTGGGGAAGACCGTTGGTGAGTCATTCAGATGACTTTGATTGCACTGGACGCCAAGTTTGACGAGACCTCTACCTTTACTCAATTAATTCGCACAACTCATCCCATATTTGTGTGCTTAGGATGGTAAATTTCAATAACCGACGGTAGATTTCATCCATCTTGGTGTAATTAGCAAAAGTCGGCTTGGTGAGGAAAATGTACTTGATTTCGTGTTGTATGCAGAGGTTAGGCTGCAAAGTCTCCAAGAACGCTTTGTCCGTGATGCTACCCTGTATCCCTGAAAACTTGGAACTGTCTTTAGCCATGGTGGAAATCTTTTGCTTATAATCAGATAAAGTCATCAATTTATCATTTAGGACAAGTAAGCCAGGAAGGCCCCTTTTCTGTAAGGCTTCAAGCTTGTTAAAAAATCTCTGAACTTTAATGTCCATGTTCTAAGCTTTCTCCTCCAACTGCAACATTAATCCTCTTTTAGTCAACACTCTTTTTACTTTGAGGATAGTCTTTGTTTTGTCTTCAACCTTTAGTTCTTCAAGCTCTTCCTTGGTTTTTGAATTCAAAAACTTGATGATCTCATTAGCTGTCGAGGGCATTTCATCCAGTTCTCTTCTTATATTGTCAATGGCATGCCTGCTCTTTAGCACCAGATCATGTTGTTCAAACATGATTTGCACCATGGGCCAAATCTCATTTATGGAATTGGAGATGTTTGTTCAGATATTTTCCTTAGCCTCTGCTAATGTCTTTCCTGCCATTGTTTGTTTCTGGAGCTGTTGTATTTCTTGCTTAAGCTTCTCCAATGCTTGTCTCTCAACATTGTATCTTGTTTGGAAGAAAGACTTGAGTTCTTGTAGACTTTCAACCTCATTTTTCAGCCTATTGATCTCTATTCCTTGAAGAGTCATCTCCTCCACGGACTTTGCTATCTCCACAGTCTTTTCCAATGCTGTCAATGGTGTTGCCGATGGAATTTATGTTGTAGTGGTCGTTGGAACAACTATTGTACTGACTTCTGCAAGGGGAACTGCACTCAATGGAATAACTTCCATCGGGGTCGATTACTACTTCTCTTTCACTAACCTTTCCAATACTTCCTCCATATCCTTTATATGAGCGTTATGTTGCATGATTAGCTTCAACAATTCCTCTTTCTCATCTTCTGCCTCAACTATTTCTTTATCTTGTGAATCATCTGTTGGTGGAAATTTCAGTTGTTTTCTCAAAGATGCAATGTCAGCATTATTTTTCTTTATCATCTCCTATGCTACCTTTACATTTGAAGGATCATACCCAATCTTGAGCACCAACTCCTCTAAGGATTTTATTCTGTTATCCTTTGCAAAAGAGGATACATTTTCCATATTCAATTGGGTTTGAACATTGTTTAGAGATATCTGTAACTTCACTGCCACAGACAAAGCATGTGCCAAGGTGGAGAAAACCATTTCCCCAGTCTGTCTATGCAAATCCATCTGATTAGTCTGATGGACTTGTTTGGTGTCAAAAACAATAGTTGACCTTTTATAGTCAGCGATATCTTTGGGTTGAGGCACCTGTGCTTGCAGAAATGCTAGATGCATTCTCCCTTTCTCTGTGTCAAAAGATGACAACATTCTGTGTTGTGTTGTGGAGGTATTCTTCCAGAACTGAGCATAATTGTTGTTGGTCAGCATCTGGTTCTTCTTTTTAATCATGTCATATTTTTCGAAAATGCTCAGGGGTACAGATCCTTGTGAAGTTTGGGTGGTCACAACTATATCCGTTTTCCTCTTTTAAGGAGTGGACACCACCTGATGTTTTCCCTCAAACACTTTGGTAGAGTAAGGCTCTTCCTCACTAGACTTGTGAATAGCATGAGTGGTTTTGGGTCTTTTGTTGTATACCCAAAACTCTTATGTTGATACCTCAGTGATTGAAGGATAGGTATCCTTTCTTGGCCTTTTTTCCTTTGGTATCTGTGGAGTGGTATTCTGTGAAAAAGAAACTGAAGGAGCTTCCTATTGTTCAGTATCTACCAGAGTATTTTTCTCCCACTCTGTCTGGTTCACATATTTTTCAATTTCTGGTTTGAGGGTGTGAGCATAAGGTGAAGTTTTATTTTTGGTTCTCATCTCTTCAATGATCCCACTTGGATCATAATTCCTAATGAAACTAGTGCTGAATTTAATTTACTTTAATATTTTATTTGCCTCTTCCCCAACAACTCGACTATTGCGGATAAATGGTCATATTTCCCCTTTAATCCTCACCTGCCGTTTTTTCGTAAGAGACACAAAATGAATGTCATATGAATTTATCATCTGACAAATATACTCCAGTGCAATTATTCGAATACACACATACTTTGGCAATTTTTACAGAGCTAGTTCACACCCATACACTCTGATCTCCATGTGATTCTGGTATAGGAACTAGTCCCCAGTCTTTGTGAGATCCGAAAGGTGAAGAACTCTTTGGATCTCCTCGTTTATCCTCGGTTTTGGTCTTCCACTGAGCATGCCCACCACTGGGTGATAAAACAACTCAATGAATTGTTTGAAACTGAACTCAGTGGAGTTTCTTCTGAGTAGTGACATCCATAGTGTTATTTCTTGTGGTTTTCCATCCTTGTCCATTTTCTGCACGAGAAAAGAAAATTTGTCTAATTGATTGAACATAAACATGTAGGCCAGTATTGAAGAATATCGGAACATGCCTTCTGTAGGGAAATTTGCTATTTTCTCGTGCAGGTTCTCGGCCAAAAAACCATTGTAATCAAACTGGATGGAAACTTTCTCTTCAGCGAAGAAAATGGACATGAAACCTAGGATAGGCTCATCCACCCATTCATCTGAGAAATAACCGAGAAAACAACACAATGTCGAGATAATCTGATTACCATTTTCGGAAAATATGGAGGAATGATAGGGAGGATTCTTCTTAGGGAACTGGGCATCTTGTGAGAGGAACAACTCAAAGATTTGTGCTCTCTGGGGAAAAGACAAGTTCTGATACATTTTTGTCAGAATTTCAATTGTGAGGGGAGAACGGGATTCGGCTCTAGGTACCTACATCATTTGATCGATGGACTCGGGTGTAATAAGGAAAAAGGTATCTCCAGACAAAGACACTATGGATCTCTGATCAAGGAGGTAGTGCACTTGTCATTTGAGAGTGAATTCGGGAAAGTGATAGACTTGGGGAAAAAGATACAGAGGGAGACTTGACTGCTAGAGCCTAATTTCATCGCTCTGATCGATGAAGGTGTCCTTGAACCATGACTGTAGCTCAACAAAGTCGAATTCAGACCTGGTTTCTGAGATTAAATAGTCTTTGTCTACTAATGGGATCCGATTGAGATCGACATGAGGTGGGAGAAAAGGATTTTCTTCCACATTTGAATTTTTACTTTTGGACGCCATTGATTTCTACCGGTACCTACACACTGAGCACACGTTAGTAGGTGAAAGCTAAGGCTGGACGAGATGTTGTAGAGGTGAGGGAGAATGAGTCTTTGATAGGCATGGAGTGTGAGTACAATGCGAATGACCGAAATGGGATTGGGATTTAGTGAACGGGTGTCCGTTGGGCAAAAAAGGACAGGTCAGATGAAAAATGGATACGTGGCCAGTAATAAATGGTTAATGGGTCCTTTAGAGCATGAGTGGGCAGGGTGAAAGACATCTAACGTGTGTATCTGGTTGACATGCAGAATGGTGATTGGGGGATCAACGAAAAGATATGACCCGTAACGGTTAGTTGGATGGGACATGCTGACGAGGTCATGACATGGAATTTGCAAAGGGTGGTTTTGGGATGTGACATATCTGGATGATGGTGGTGAGTTGGAAAAATGATTGGCGATAAATTTTTGGAGTGGGGAGGTAAGATGCAATGAGATGATGCCACATAGGGATGGGGCCTGCTTGGACGATGCTTCATTCCGGACCGCCCCCCACCCCCTGCTCTTAAAGGTAGAAAGGTTGGGGGGTCCGGGATACTTTGTTGACCATTGATATGAGCAAAGCTATATCGACTGTTGTTTCGAGCATGTTTTTTAAACATCATGTCGGACCCCCCCCCCCACCGTTAAAGGTAGAACAGTCTGGGGGGTATGGAATCTCCTATGGACCGTCCATTTGCGCGCTGATGAGATGACCGTAGATCTTAGTGCACACTTTAATCACCTTTTCAGACCCGCCCCCCCACCGTTAAAGGTCGAATGGTCGGGGGGGTCTGAAAACTCATAAGAATCGTAGAACCGGGTGCCAACATCTCAGTCATAGATCTAGGCCCGATCTTTAATCTCTGGGGCGCGTTTCAATATATGAGGCCAAAATTAGGATCAATGACCTTTTATGGGTTTTGCGCATTGCCCCTCTTTCTTTTGTCACCATGGGGTTAGAAAAAAAAATTCACCATCAAAATCCTGCATTTTTCATCGATCATCTTACACATTTTATTGAAGAGAAACTAACTAACCTATGTCCTAACCTACTCCTTTGCACTTTTAGCCCAGCTTAAACTGTTGGGCTAAGAAAATACTCTACCCTGGGGTTATTTGACCAAGATTAGACTGTTTGATCAAATTTATTCACTAGCTAACCTAATTTACTTGACTAAGAGTAGACAGTATAGCCAAGCTTATTCACTAATCCTAAATACTTAAATTTAAAAGACTTGGCCATGCTTACACTGTATGGATCAAGATATTATCAATTCATGGGGCTTTATCCTTTTTCTTTTATGCCCTCTTTTTGTTTTTCTCATTTCTTTTCTTTTTCCTTTTTTCTTTTCTTTTTTATTTTGTAGAATGCAACAATATTTGTAAGTCAAAAACACTAAAGGAACAAAATTACAATCAACAGTTGATCCTATAAATTATAGGGTTATAACAGTGGCTCCACCTGAGGATGGTATCCTCCTTGCGAGATGCCAAGAATCTTGTTTCTTGTTGTCTTGAAAAGTTTCCTCTATAGGTTCTTCTGTTATCTGACTTGCTTTATTTTGAAAATTTTGATGACATTATTCAGTGTCTTAGGACCTTCTCCGTGGGCTTCAAACACCTGAACAAAAACACCTACACATAGACTACTTGTAAAAGAAACGACATATACAATGAAAGGGAATGGTGATCTTTCTACTGAGGTGGAAAATAATGCTTCAACATCCTTCCATTTACAGGTCTCCCTAGCAGGTCTGATCCATCACTATTAGCAAGTAGAAAAACATTATTTCCTCTGAAGGCCTGAATGGTGTAAGGACCCTTCCACAAGCTATCGAACTTTCCATGTTTACCTTTATCTTCATTTCTGGAGTCCCATCTCAAAACTATATCACCCAATTCAAAGTTATCCTCTTTGGTTCTCTTGTCATAAATCTTTTTTATATTTTCCTGGATCACTTGAGTTCTGTTGTAAACTTCTTCTCTGGATTGCATTAGGTGGATCATTTGATTTATCCTTCATTGGACATCATTTGGTTCTTCTTGTGTTTCCTGCAATAGTTTCATGACTGAGACTCCTAATGAAAGGGGAAAAACTACCTCGGTGCCATACACCAACTGGTATGGAGACATACTAATCGCTCTTTTGGTGCTTATTATGTCAGCCTAGAGTGCGAAAACCAACTTATTATGCCATAATTTCTTGTTTTATTGTAGTGTCTTTCTAAGAATGTTCACCAGACTTTTGTTAGAAGACTCAGCTAGCCCATTTCCTTATGGATAATAAGTCGTCGAGTGTCCCAGAGAAATATGATATTGATTACAAAAATCTATGAGCCTTTTGGATCTTAAAGCCGCTGCATTGTCAGCTATGATTTTTCTGGGGCATCCAAAACGAGACAACATGTTAGTTTCTAAAAACTTGATGATGTCAGAGTTAGTATCTTGCCTACATGGTGCAACCTCGATCCACTTGGTGAAGTAGTCTGTGGCCGTGAGGATCCACTTGTGTTGGCCCGAGGAGGGTGGATTTATTTCACCAATCAAGTCTAGGCCCCACTGTTGGAAAGGAGATTCAACAAAAATGGGTTTCATAGGGAGTGGCAGAAGTTTCCTTTTACCTTCAAAAATATGGCACTTGTGGCAAATAGTAGCCTTCTGGTGGACGTCAACGAACAGAGTAGGCCAGTAAAAACCAGCTCTCAGAATCTTGTTGGCTGTGGTCTTCCAGCTCAGGTGCTCACCAAAGTCTCCTGCATGGAAATATTGAAAGCTTCGTCTTTTAATAGGCAATTAAGCAAGATACCACCAGGATCTTTCCAATAGAGATTGCTTTCTAAAATACAAAATTTCAATGCTTTCAATTTAACAAATCTAGCTTTGGTCTTAATCAAACTTGGAGGAGCTTGTAAATTTTGGAGTACAAAAATGAGGTCTGCATACCAAGGGGGGTTTAAGAATACCTCCTTTATGTTTAGAGTTGCCTGCTCGTCTGGTTCGTCTGCTGCAACCAAAAAATTAATATCCAAAGCATGAAAATTAGACTCACCCATTAGTTTGGCCAAACCCTGTCCTTTGATCAATTTAGTAGGTTTTATTTCAATGCCGTACTCCAGAATAACCACAATCCATTTTCCTCTTCTACCATCCGGATTATCCCGGGTTAGGATATCTTTAACCACTGTGTTTGGGACGTATGCAATCGTGTGAGAATGGAGAATATAGACTCTAAAGTCCTTTATGGCATTCACCAGAGTGAAGGCATGTTTCTCCATTATGTTATAGTTCAAAGCAACATCTCTCAAATATTTGTTGAAAAACGCTATGGGTTGTTCGTACCCTTCACTATTTTTCTGCAATAGCACAACTGCTATGGTGTGTTCAAATGAGAAGGAGAAAAGAAGAAATTCTTTGGTATAATCTAGGATAATCATAATTGGGGCTTGGGTGAGAGAATGTTTCACCTACTCGAATGACTGTTTGGACTCTACGTTCCATTTGATTTTTGTGTCTTTTTTCAACATATTAGTGATATTCCTGAGGAGTTCGGCCAAGTTTGGTATGAATATTCTAAGGAAATTTATTTTGCCAATGAAAGATTGCAGTTCATTGATATTCCTAGGGTGTTCCACCTTCTGGATGGCTTCTATCCTGCTGGGATCTATTTTAATTCTGTATTTTGAGATTATGTGTCCCAGTAGTTTATCTTCCTCTAACCCGAAAAGGCTTTTCTTAGGACTCAATGAAATCCCAAATTTCCTGCACTTCCCAAACACACGTCTGAGGTGGAGTAAGTGTTCCTCGTCAGATTTGGAGTAAACAGTTACATCATCCAGATAAATGACTATAAATCTCCCAGCCTCGTCCACAAAAGCAATGTCCATTGCTCTTTGAAAAGTAGCCCCAACGTTCATCAGGACAAAAGGCATCTTCACATACATGAAGGTTCCCCAGGGTGTGGCAAAAGATGTATTCTCTTGATATTTTGGATGGACCAGAACTTGGTTGTAACCAAAGAAACCATCTAATAAGGAGATCCTACTAGATCCAACCACCTTTTGCAAAATGTGGTCCATTTTGGGCAAAGGGTAATTGTCTTTGAGGGAGATTTTGTTCAGATTTTTGAAATCTATGGAAAGTCTAATCTTGCCAGTTTTCTTCCTAGTAGGAACTAGGTTAGAAACCCATTTGAAAAATCTCAAGGGGACTATAATCTTTGCATCATACATCTTTTTGATTTCTTTCTCTATCAGGGGAATCAACTTGGGATTAATTCTCCTAAGTTTCTGTCTGAAAGGTTTGTGTTCTTCTTTTATGGGAATCCGATGTATGATACTTGTGTCATAGGATTTTAAGTCCTCATAGCATTAGGAAAAAACATCTATATATTCCTTAAAAAGTTCAACGTATTTGCATTTTTTCTCTGGTGGAAGAGATTTAGACAATTTTATCATCTTGGGTTTTTCTTCTGTTCCTATGTTGCATTCTTCAACCTCCTTACCACTAGCTTCAATTTTTGGTTTTTTGGCAACGTCATTAAAATCAAACAAGTCTTCCAATGGAACTAAACCTCTAGGTAGCGCATTATTTTTCAACTGCAGAATATCATAATCTACATCATTTTCATTAAATTCTTCAACATCTATTTTATTTACACTACCACTCTCAAAAACATCTTTATTTACAAATTCATCGTCATTTTCTAAATCTATGTTTATTCTTTTGAAATCATTCTTACATTGTAGAAAATCTTCAATCTGATTGTCATTCCCAAATACCTTCCAATATATGATGTTGTCAGGAACAGTTGGTTTGCACTTCACCTCCACTGTGTACTTGCGAGTGGGACAGAAAGGAATTTTACAGGTAGATGTCGATGTAGCCAACCCATTTACAAGTATATTTTGTTCCCTAGGCATTACCTTCAAGTCAATCTCAGTAAAGCACTGAAGAGAATCTAAAATAACATTCCTATAGGATATAAGTCTAGTGTGTTTTGTTGCATACTCACCTTTGATTTGCTTGATAATAAATTCATAATCACCCCTTACCATTATCTTCTTGGCACCAAATTTCTTCAATAATTACAGGTTGAGCATCAAAGCCTTGCACTCGAGTATGTTGTTAGTACATTGGAAGTTCAGTTTGTAGGAATGATTCTCGGAATACTTTGACCTGTGGTTATGCAACCAAAATCCGGCTCCAACTCCTTCTTTACTCACAACACCATCAAAGTCCATGCTCCAGAAATCTACTAGAAACTCCTCATTCTCTTCAATCATGGGATTTCTTATCTCGAAAAATGCTTTATCATCATTCGAATCAGGTGTATCATCTTCCAGTTGTGCGATTTGTTCCTCAAAGTCACCATCATTATATAGAATAAAAGAGTCCAGATCAGAGTGTGTGGAGTATAGTGGGTAATTGTATGGCTTTTCCTGGCTGTTGACCATATACTTCATCAATGTTTCCCTGTATAGTCTTCTTTGTTGTTCGAAAATCAAAATCGGAATGGTGGCATAAGACATATCTAGCTGCAGGGTTCCTCTCAATTTAGCTCCCCAAGACCTTGATAGCAACATACCATACTTGGGGGTAATATCTGCAATGACGATATCCATCACCATACTTTTCGCTGGGATTTGATCCAAGGTGATGCATAAATCTTTAATTAGGCCTATACATTTGACTTTGCTGGAGTCAAAAGAATGCAAATATTTGTAGGGTCTGGTGACCTCGAGTCCCAACTTTTCCATCACGGCTTTGGGCATTAGGTTGTGAGAGGCACTGGAATCTAGCATAGCATTATGTAATATCAAATCATGGATGTTTAGGTTGATGTAAAAAGGGGCCACGACACCATTATCAGTTTTACCATCAACTTCAGGACCAAACAAGAGCTCAGGTTGATCATCAACAAGGTTTACTGTGTCAGATTGATGTACAGATCCAACATTCAAAGCTTTGGTACCTATCTTGGGTTTGATGCTTAAATATTTTATCACCTGAGACTTGTAAGTGCTCTTGCTCATTAGCTCGGAGAGGGGGATGGGAATCTTCAGTTTAGCTAGTTCCCCTTCAAGGCTAAAAAGAGAAGTGGTTTTGTTTAAGGTCTGAACTTTTGATTTATCGACAGAAGCTCTGTGGCCAGGTGAAATTGTTTGAATGATTGATGGATCTTCAGTTCGACTTTCTCTTTTAAGAATTTCTAGAGTTTTTTGCACAGGAGATTCAACATTATTTCGCCTAGGGACTTTCTTGGGAGGGTTTTCTGAGGTTTTCTTGGTTTCAACAGCGTTTTTCAGAGAGTTCTTGTTTGCCTTCTTTCCCCTTAGGTTATACTTCCTGTGAACCTCCATTATGGCGTTGTCAAAGGCTTGATGTTCTGCTTTCTCAACTTCTTCATTTACATCTGTTTGTGAAAGGAGAAATATTTTGTGCTCTTCCTGGGTGAGAAAAATGGATCTATGATTGTTAAGAACCAAAGACTGAATACAAAATCACAACAACAGATATAGAAGAACAATATAGAAAAACACAACTTTATTATATCAAACCCTTGAGGTAGGGAAACACCATACAATGGATCCTATTATGGAAGGGATCCTCTCCTGTTCACTTGCCTCTTCGAGGGGGCATCCTCCTATT
>ML802676.1:120243-157221 GCA_009831015.1 Picea engelmannii | reverse complement strand
TTATTATATCTAATTACCCATTTATTATATCTAACTACCATAGTGGGCCTTATTTAATAATATAGTTGACCTAGTCCACCTTACATTGAATGACCTCCACTATTATCACTATGGGCCCTCTTCCCCTCCCCACTACCTCTCTAGCTACCTTACATTCCATCCCCCTTATGAAAGCGTTGTCATCAACGCTTGATGTACAACCATATACCAGGGTCCCATGGATAATTGTGGACCATAATACTGAAGAAAACTGGAGAACCAAGGTCCCATGTAGAAAGGAAAGCCATCATGCTGATGTAGTCCGACCACCATTGTAAGCCAGGGTCCCATGTCCAAGTTCTCATGTGAATTCCCCGTGGAAGATTTTGGAATCCAATAACCAACTCAAAATGATACTCCAAATACTAACACCTGTCATGTGGATCCAAATAAGAATATCCATCCACATAGTGGAAAAGGGTCGTAACAGAATCTGGAAGGAATAAAACCATTGTAGAATATGCAGGATGGACATTGGTAATAATCATTGGCTCTCGATTTGTCACATTGATGATCTCTAAAGAAGGTGGATTAAAGTCATCAAATAAAATATGAAAGTGGTTGTCATCCCAGAAATGACAACTATCCATATACCAATCATCACAATCAGCCTCAAAATCATACCAAGCATATATTTCTTGATTATATTCATCCCTGAGGCCCTCCATAAGAAATCTCTCCTGCATGTTATTCAATGAATCTTGAATACTATGAAAACTATCATTGAGGCCATGTGTGAGGCTGTTTGTGAGGCCATGTGCAAATGCATCTAATCTGTCATCCAATGTGTGAAACAATTGGGCTTTGAATGATTCAAGAATTTCTTTCAGGGTTTGAGAGGAAATAGCCATCTGAGTACCCTATGAACTCTTCAGTCCTACAGCCGTCATAAAAAAACCCAAAAAATAGACCCAATAAGTTTCGGCAGAAAATCGGGGTTTTTTCTGGAAAAACCCTAAAAAACTGTTGAAGTTAAAATGCTCATAACTTCACTTCCCGGACTCCGTTTCGGCTGATTTTTTTTTTTAAATTGGGTGAAATTGTGAGAGGAACTCAGATATGTAACTTGTTTGGGAAAATTCGGCCTCCAACTTCTACTAAAAAAAAAAATCGCGCCTCCGTCCGCCGAAAAAAACCCTGAAAATGTGCAGATTTTAAAACTTCAATATCTTGACTTACCGGACTCCGTTTCGAACGATTTTGTTTTTCAAATTGGGTTTTTTTCCGAGAGGAACTCATATATACAACCCTTTTCTACAATTTTTTCATAGAAATATACTGAAAACTTCGAGAATGTCGCGGCCCTCTTTTTTCTCTCCGAAAAAAATCTGCAAAAATAAAAAATATTTGCCCACAATGTCTGCCCAAGGAAAGTGTTCTGATACCACTTGTTAAGAACCAAAGACTGAATAAAAAATCACAACAATAGATATAGAAGAACAATATAGAAAAACACAACTTTATTATATCAAACCCTTGAGGTAGGGAAACACCATACAACGGATCCTATTATGGAAGGGATCCTCTCCTGTTCATTTGCCTCTTCGAGGGGGCATCCTCCTATTGATCTACCGTTCCACAATACAATACTTCTCTTCATGTCTCATTACATTGCTTGAACCCCTTTATATAGTGCTACCATCACCTAAGAACATTCTAGAGGAGGAATCTTCTAGAAGTATAACCTTCTAAGAAGTCCTCTTACATTTATTATATCTAATTACCCATTTATTATATCTAACTACCATAGTGAGTCTTATTTAATAATATAGTGGACCTATTCCACCTTACATTGAATGACCTCCACTATTATCACTATGGACCCTCTGCCCCCCCCCCCACTACCTCTCTAGCTACCTTACAATGATCGTGATCATGATCACCCATTAGGTTTATATGAGTGTCATCAAACTCCTTGATTACTTCCTCCACATCATCGACATAAATTTCCTGGAGAGGTGGTCTAATCTACTGTTCACGTCCTCTCTGTTCCCTTTGATCTCTAGGATCTCTCGGATCTCTCTGCCTGATCTAAGGTGGATTTCTTCTGAAGTATGGCTTTCTAATCTAAGGGACAACTTGGTTCTCCCTAGGTGGGTTTCTGTTAGTTATGGTGAGCCTCTCCATCATTTTCTCCATAGCTCTGGCGAGAGAATCTAATTTGGCATCAGATGAGGAAGTAGAAGGTTCTTCTTTGATGGTGACCCTCTTTTCTGTTCTCTGCCTGGCCCTTCTGGCCAAAATATTTGCTTCCACACTGAGGGCACTTCTTTGCATGTCTTCCAGATTTGTTGCATTTATTTCCCTCAACTGATAGGACATGTCAGCATCAAAACCATCAAGGTATTTTAATAAAGGCAAATCTTGTGTTGGTTTGATGGCAACGAGGATTGCGTTGTATAGATTATTGAAACGAGTGCAATAATCCTGCACTGTCTCTCCTGGATTCTGTCTGATATTCTCATATTCTGATAGAATCTGGAGAGGATTTTTCTTTATCTCCCACCTGTCAAGGAAAGCTCGATGAAAGACAACTATGTTAGTTATGGTAGCAGCCTGTAAGGTTTTGAACCACTTTTTAACTTCTCCAGTCAGACTTTGTGCGAATAATCTCATTTGCACGTCAGCTTCGTCTACTTCCTACAAGTCAAAATAATTGTTCATTTTGTCAACATGTTGTTGTGCATTCAGGGGACCTGTACTATCAAACTGAGGAAGTCTGGTTTGATAATCTTGAGGCATGCAATGCAAAGGAGAAACCAATACCAATGGAGCATATTTTGTTGCCATGATTGGTGGTGGAGGCTGAACCACAACCTATGTTACGGGAGAGGTAGTGATTGAAGCTATAGAAGATGAAGGGCTTGAAGGAATAGAGTGACCTGGCTTAGGTTTAACGAAAACTGTAGCAATGGTTAAAATAGGAAGTTCGACGGACTGCTGAAGATGAAGTTTGTCTAAGGCTTGACCAAGATTTGCAACTAGGTCTTCAAGCTTATTAGTCTCGGGGCACAAACGTTGATCAGCTTCAACTCTAGGAGAAAGTATTTCAGGGGTCCTTAGCTGAAAGATGGTTTGATCTAAGACCGTTTTATTGACAAAACTGTCATATTTTGTCCTGAAAAGACTTGGTTGAGAGGAAATATCAGACTCGAGACTTTAAAGAACAACTAACTTCTTTGGGATGGAAAGGGACCGTAAAAGTGGGTTGTTAATCCTTGAAATATCTGCAGTATTTTTCTTTCTGAGTAATCTTTCGGGATTATCTGTTGCAATTGTAGGTTCTGGGTCAGGATGAGATCTAGTAGAAATTATTTTAAGAGTCAGAACTGTCGATTTTATTTTCTTTTTGGAGATTTTAAATTTTATAAAAAAACTTTAACAACCTTTGAACATTATTTATAGATAATATTTAGGGTTTGTGATTCTTTCAGAAATAAAGTTTTCTTTGTCTATGGGAAAGAAATCAAGGGATGGAAAGTTTGTTCAGTTCTTCCCCAGTATGGTCACCATTTATGTTATCACTTTGCAAATTCCTAGAGGTTGTTGTGAGGTAAGAATGAATCTATCAGAGGTAACTTTAACCAACCATTTTGAAACTAGGAGCTAGCCCTACCAATTTCAGAGAGGGATCTCTCTGTAAGTTTTAGATTTGTTTGGATTTTCAAGATTTTAGGCTAGTTAAAAAGGAATATAACTGAGTAGTTTGTGCTGCTTTTAAATGAAATGGATGAATATCACTTACGCTTCCATTGGGCTATGGGGTCTGTTAAAATGATGGAGGTCAACGACAATTTTTATAATATTCGTTTCACAGGGAAAGATAGTGCAAATGCTGGATTCTTTATGAGTAAAAATGATGTATTGCTGAAAAAGGTGAGATATCAGTTAGAACAAAAAAGCATTTAAGAATTTCTTTGTTGTAACATCAGAAAGAAAACATTTAAATATGTAAAAGATTAGGAACATAGTACACAATGGCAAATTATGCAACTTAAACTTCTTTTAAAGATTAGATTAGAAAAACAATATGATAACTGAGAAAGAAAAACTTTTTTTACAAAGACAGAGGAAACTTCACTAACAACTAACACCTAGGAATCCTGTGAAATGTCTTTTTGTATTACTGGAATAACCTCTTGATACCAATTACAACGATTTCAGCTTGCTTGGGCATAAATATCAACCCTCAATACTTCTAAGTTTGAAATATTTATAATCAGAGTTACAAATGACCCTGTCATTAATGATCAGGATGTGGCAGACCCTGAATCTAACTAACTAACAAACAAGATTGCAGAAATATAGTAACTGATGATGATGTGTCAAATATCTCATGTTGATTTTGGGGAAGACCATTGGTGAGTCATTTAGATGACTTTGACTGCGCTGGATGCTTAGTTGGATGAGACCTCTACCTTTACTCAATTAATTCGCATAGCTCATCCATCTTTGTGTTCTTGGGATGGTAAATTTCAATAATCGGCGGTAGATTTCATCCATCTCGGTGTACTTAGAAAAAGTCTTATTGGTGGGGAAAATGTACTTGATTTCGTGTTGTATGCTGTGATCAGGCTACAAAGTCTCCCAGAATGCTTTGCCCGTGATGCTGCCTTGTATCCCTGAAAACTTGGAACTGTCTTTAGCCATGGTGGCAATATTTTTCTTATAATCAGATAAATTCATCAATTTATCATTTAGGACAAGCAAGCCAGGAAGGCCCTTTTTCTGTAAGGCTTCAAGCTTGTCAAAAAATCTCTGAACTCCAATGTCCATGTTCTGAGCTTTCTCCTCCAACTGCAACATTAATCCTCTTTTAGTCAACACTCCTTTTAATTCGAGAATAATCTCTGTTCTGTCTTCAACCTTCAGTTCTTCAAGCTCTTACTTGGTTTTTGAATTCAGAAACTTGATGATCTCGTTAGCTGACGAGGGCGTTTCGTCCAGTTCTCTTCTTATCTTGTCAATGGCCTGCCTGCTCTTTAGCACCAGATCATGTTGTTCAAACATGATTTGCACCATGGGCCAAATCTCATTTATGGAATTGGAGATGTTTGTCCAGATATTTTCCTTAGCCTCTACTAATGTCTTTCATGCCACTGTTTGTTTCTGGAGCTGTTGTATTTCTTGCTTAAGCTTCTCCGATGCTTGTCTCTCAACATTGTATCTTGTTTGGAAGAAAGACTTGAGTTCCTGGAGACTTTCAACCTCCATTTTTAGCCTATTGATCTATGTTTCTTGAAGATTCATCTCCTCCATGGACTTTGCTAGCTCCACAATCTTTTCCAATGTTGTCAATGGTGTTGCCGATGGAATTTCTGCTGTAGTGGTCATTGCCACAACTACTGTACTGAATTCTGCAAGGGGAACTGCACTCAATGGAATAACTTCCAACAGGGTTGATTGATATTTCTCTTTCACTAACCTTTCCAATTCTTCCTCCATATCCTTTATCTGAGCATTCTGTTGCATGATTAGCTTCAACAATTCCTCTTTCTCATCTTCTGCCTCAACTATTTCTTTAGCTTGTGAATCCTCTGGTGGTGGAAATTTCAGTTGTTTTCTCAGATATGCAATGTCAACATTCTTTTTCTTTATCATCTCCTCTACTGCCTTTACATTTCAAGGATCATACCCAATCTTGAGCACCAACTCCTCGAAGGATTTTATTCGGTTATCCTCTGCAAAAGAGGATATTGTTTCCAACTTCAATTGGGTCTAAACATTGTTTAGAGATATTTGTAACTCCGTTGCCATAGAGGAAGCACGTGTCAAGGTAGAGAAAACCATTTCTCCAGTCTGTGTGTGCAAATCCATCTGATTCGTCGGATGGACTTGTTTGGTGTCAAAAACAATAGTTGACCTTTTGTAGTCAGTGATCTCTTTGGGTTGAGGCACCTGTGCCTACATAAATGCTAGATGCATTCTCCCTTTCTCTGTGTCAAAAGATGACAACAGTCTGTGTTGTGTTGTGGAGGTTTTCTTGCATAACTGAGCATAAGTGTTGTTGTTCAACATTTGGTTTTTCTTTTTAATCATGTCATATTTTTAAAAAATGCTCAGGGGTACAAATCCTTGTGAAGTTTGGGTGGTCACATCTATATACGTTTTCTTCTTTGAATAAGGAGTGAACACCACATGAGGTTTTCCCTCAAACACTTTGGCAGAGCAAGGCTCTTCCTCACCAGACTTGTGAATAACATGAGTGGTTTTGGGTCTTTTTCTTTATACCTGAAAATATGTTGCTGATACCTTAGTGATTGAAGGAGAGGTATCCTTTCTTGGAATTTTTTCCTTTGGTATCTCTAGAGTGGTAGTCTATGAAAAAGAAACTGAAGGAGCTTCCTGTTGTTCAATATCTACCAGAGTATTTTCCTCCAACTCTGTCTGGTTCACATACTTTTCAATTTCTGCTTTGAGGGTGTGAGCATAAGGTGAACTTTTATTTTTGGTTCTCATCTCTACAATGATCCGACTTGGATCATAATGCCAAATGAAACTAGCATTGAATTTCATTTCCTTTAATAGTTTATTTGCCTCTTCCCCAACAGCTCGACTGTTGCAGATAAATGGTCATATTTTCCCTTTAATCCTTATCTGTTGTTTTTTCTCCAGAGACACAAAATGAATGTCATCTGAATTTATCATCTGATGAATATACTCCAGTGAAAATATTCGAACAGAGACATACTTGGGCAATTTGTACAGAGCTAGTTCACACCCATACACTTTGATCTCTGTGTGATTCTGGTATAGGAACCAGTCCCCAGTATTTGTGAGATCCGAAAGGTGCATAACTCTTTGGATCTCCTCGTTTATCTTTGGTTCTGGTCTTCCACTGAGCATGCCCACCACTGAGTGATAAAACAACTCGATGAATTGTTTGAAACTGAACTCAATGGAGTTTCTTTTGAACAATGACGTCCATAGAGTTACTGCTTGTGGTTTTCCATCCTTGTCCATTTTATGTACGAGAAAAGGAAATTTTTCTGATTGATAGAACATAAACATGTAATCCAGTATTGAAGAATACCAGAACATGCCTTCTGTAGGGAAATTTTCTAGTTTCTCGTGCAGGTTCTCGACCAAAAAACCGTTGTAATCAAACTGGATGGCAACTTTCTCTTCAGCAGAGAAAATGGAAAGGAAACCTAGGATAGGCTCATCCACCCATTCATCTGAGAAGTAACCAAGAAAACAACACAGTGTCCTGGAGATTTTCAACCACCATTTTCAGCCTATTGATCTCTGTTTCTTAAAGAGTCATCTCCTCCATGGACTTTTCTAGCTCCACAGTCTTTTCCAATGCTGTCAATGGTGTTGCCGATGGAATTTCTGCTGTAGTGGTAATTGGCACAACTATTGTACTGACTTCTGCAAGGGGAACTACATTCAATGGAATAACTTCCATTGGGGTTGATTGATCCTTCTCTTTCACTAACCTTTCCAATTCCACCTCCATATCCTTTATCCGAGCATTCTGCTGCATGATTAGCTTAAGCAATTCCTCTTTCTCATCTTCTGCCTCAACTATTTCTTTAGCTTGTGAATCCTCTGTTGGTGGCAATTTCAGTTTTTTTCTTAGAGATGCAATGTCAACATTCTTTTTCTTTATCATTTCCTCTATTGCCTTTACATTTGAAGGATCATACCCAATCTTGAGCACCAACTCCTCTAAGGATTTTATTCGGTTATCCTTTGCAAAAGGGGATATCTTTTCCAACTTCAATTGGGTATGAACATTGTTTAGAGATATTTGTAACTTCGTTGCCGCAGAGGAAGCATGTGCCAAGGTGGAGAAAACCATTTCTCCAGTCTGTCTATGTAAATCCATCTGATTAGTTGGATGGAATTGTTTTGTGTCAAAAACAATAGTTGACCTTTTGTAGTCAGTGATCTCTTTGGGTTGAGACACTTGTGCCTGCATAAATGCTAGATGCATTTTCCCTTTCTCTGTTTCAAAAGATGACAACAGTCTGTGTTGTGCTATGGAGGTTTGCTTCCAGAACTGAGCATAAGTTTTATTGGTAAGCATCTGGTTCTTCTTTTTAATCATGTCATATTTTTTGAAAATGCTTAGGGGTACAGATCCTTGTGAAGTTTGGGTGGTCACAACTATATCCATTTTCTTCTTTGAATAAGAAGTGGACACCACCTGAGGTTTTCCCTCAAGCACTTTGGCAGAGTAAGGCTTTTCCTCACCAAACTTGTGAATAGAATGAGTGGTTTTGGGTCTTTTGTTGTATACCTGAAAATATTATGTTGATACCTCGGTGATTGAAGAAGAGGTAACCTTTCTTGGACTTTTTTCCTTTGGTATCTCTGGAGTGTTAGTCTGTGAAAAAGAAACCGAAGGAGCTTCCTGTTGTTCAATATCTACCAGAGTATTTGCTTCCCACTCTGTCTGGTTCACATACGGGGTTCGGCTTTGGGTACCTGTATCATTTGATCGATGGTCTCGGGTGTAATAAGGAAAAAGGTATCTCCAGACGAAGACACTATGGCTCTCTGATCAGGGAGGTAGTGCACTTGGCATTTGAGAGCGAATTCAGGAAAGTGATAGACTTGGGGAAAAGGATATAGAGGGAGACTTGACTGCCAGAGCCTAATTTCATCTCTCTGATCAATGAAGGTGTTCTTGAACCATGACTGTAGCTCAACAAAGTCGAATTCAGACCTGGTTTCTGAGATTAAATAGTCTTTGTCTGCTAATGGGATCCGGTCGAGATCGACAGGAGGTGGGAGAAAAGGATTTTCCTCCACATTTGTCTTTTTACTTTTGGAAGCCATTGATTTCTACCGGTATCTGCACACTGAGCACACGTTAGTAGGCGAAAGCTAAGGCTGGACAAGATGTTGCAGAGGCGAGGGAGAATGAGTCTCTGATAGGCATGGAGTGTGAGTGCAATGCGAATGACCCGATTGGTATTTAGTGAATGGGTGTCTGTTGGGAGAAAAAGGACAGGTCAGATGAAAAATGGATATGTGGCCAGTAATAAATGGTTAACGGGCCTTTAGAGCATGAGAAGGCAGGGTCAAAGATGTCTGACGTGTGTATCTAGTTGACGTGCAAAATGGTGATTGGGGGATGAACGAAAAGATATGACCCGTAATGGTTATATGGATGGGACATACTGACGGGGTCATGACATGGAATTTGCAAAGGATGGTTTTGGGATGTGACGTCTTTGGATGATGGTGGTGAGTTGGAAAAATGATAGGCGGTAAATGTTTGGAGCAAGGAGGTAAGATGCAATGAGATGATGTTACATAGGGATGAGGCCCGCTTGGATGTTGCTTCATTTTGGACCCCCCCTCGTTGTTAAAGGTAGAAAGGTTCGAGGGGTCCGGGATCCCTTGTTGACCGTTGATCTAAGAAAATCTATATTGACCATTGTTTCAAGCACATTTTTTAAACATCATGTCAGACCCACCCCCACCGCTAAAGGTAGAACGTTTGTGGAGGTCTGGAATCTCCTGTGGACCGTCCATTTGTGCGCTGATGAAATGACCGTAGATCTGAGCATACACTTTAATCACCTTTTCGGACCCTCCCCCCCCCACCGTTAAACTTCGAACGGTCGAGGGGGGGGGGTCTGAAAACTCATCAAAACCGTAGATCCGGGCGCCAACATCTCAGTCGTAGATCTAGGCCCGATCTTTAATCTCTGGGGAGAATTTCAATATATGAGGCCAAACTTAGGCTTAATGACCTTTTTATGGGATTTTCGCATTGCCCCTCTTTCTTTTGTCACCATGGGGTTAGAAAAAACATTTCACCATCAAAATCCTACATTTTTCATCGATCATCTTACACATTTTATTGAAGAGAAACTAACTAACCTATGTCCTAACCTACTCCTTTGCACCTCTAGCCCAGCTTAAACAGTTGGGCTAAGAAAATACTCTACCCTAGGGTTATTTGACCAAGATTAGAGTGTTTGATCAAATCTATTCACTAGCTAACCTAATTTACTTGGCTAAGATTAGACAGTATAGCCAAGCTTATTCACTAATCCTAAATACTTAAATTTAAAAGACTTGGCTATGTTTACACTATATGGATCAAGTCATTATCAATTCATGGAGCTTTATCCTTTTTCTTTTATGCCCTCTTTTTGTTTTTCTCATTTCTTTTCTTTCTTTTTTCTTTTCTTTTTCCTTTTTTCTTTTCTTTTTTCTTTTGTAGAATGCAACAATATCTGTAAGTCCAAAACACTAAAGGAACAAAATTACAATCAATAGTTGATCCTATAAATTATAGGGCTATAACACATGGCACTGCTTGTACTTGTCATTGGACTTCTGTAGGATATCCTGAACCTGTTGGCGGATGTGCTGGATCTTCTCAATGAACCAGGTGGCTTTGTCAGCTTTAGTTGGAGTAGGAGATGAATCAACCGAGGTGACCGCAAGAAGAAGTGAAACATTTATGAGACCCAATGGTTGGAATCCCAACCCCACCTGAAAGGGGTTGTGGCTAGTTGAGCTATGAAAGGCTCGATTGTAGCTATGATGGACATAGGGAAGACTCTCATCCCATGTGCGAGGGAGCTTGGAATTATACATGCGTAGGATATGCATGATCATTCGATTTACAACCTCGGTTTGACCATCTGTCTGGGGGTGGAAGGCCGTGGATTTGGTGAGCTTGGTGTCCAGCAGTGACCATAGGATTGACCATAATGTGCGAAGAAATTGATTTTCCCTATATGAGACAATGGTTTGTGGGATTCCAAAATGTACCCAGACTTGTTCAAAGAAGAGCTTGGTAGTGGATTCTGCTATGATGATTTTCTTGCAGGAAAACATAATCACCATCTTAGAAAAGCGATCAACAACCACAAAAACACAGTCATTTCTCTGCTTGGTGGATGAGAGGCCCCATATGTAGTCCATTGAGATGGATTCCCATGGTCTGTTAGGAGTAGGAAGAGGGGTGTACAAGCCCTATTTCTTAGTGGTTGGTTTGGAAATAGCATAGGCAGTGCAGGTCCTGATATACTTGCTGACCTCCTATCGAAGTTTTGGCCAGTAGAAATGTTTCTGTAGCATCGCCATTGTATTTTATACGCTGAAGTTTCCTTCCACCCAATTGTAGTGGGATTCCCAGATCATCTTCGCTCGCTCGCTTGATGCAACACAGATATGGCCCAAATGACACAACCACCCATCTCGGAGATGTAAATTATCAACAACTGCGTTTGCACCCAACTTTTGGTAGGCGGTGGTGAAGTCTGGGTCTGTCTCATAGAGTTGGGGCCATCTAGAGGTCTCATGGCCGCAAGAGTCTAGCACTGTGGTGAGTGTCGTGACTAGCGATCTACTGAGGTAATCAACGACACGATTGGTGCTTCATGTATTATACTTGATGTTGAGGTGGAATTGTTGCAAGTATGTGGACCACTTTTGATAGTGATCATTTTGTAATTTGCCTTGTGTCTACATGAACTACAGTGGCTTATGATCAGTGTGGATGAGTGTTTCCTTCCTAAGAATGTAATGTCTCCACTGGCGACAGGCTTTCACAATGGAGTAGATTTATTTTTCATAAGTAGGGTACTTACGGACATCATATGATAATGTATCACTATGATAGGCCATGGGGTGGCCGTGTTGAGTGAGAACGACGCCCACAACATAGTCTGAAGCATCTGTCTCGATATCAAAGGAATGGTGTAGGTTTGGTAGTGAAAGTAATGGGGTTGAGCACAAGCGTTGTTTCAAATCATCGAATGCTTGTTGTTGGGACCGACCCACGCAAATTTTACCTTACCACCACCCTTGGTTATTTGGCCGAGGACCCATGCAATATGGGAGAATCCCAACATGAACCTGTGGTAGAAATTTGCAAGGCCTAAGAAGCTACGAAGCTCAGTGAGTGTGGTAGGGGATGGCTAGTCACGAATGATTTGGATCTTGGCTCGATCCACATGTATTCCATGTTGATCAATGATGTAGCCTAGGTAATGGATCCTGTCAATGTCGAAGGAGCATTTTTCCAAGTTGGTGAATAGCTTGTGCTGCCGCAGGGTGTGCAGAACCTGCTGAATGTGTTGCAAGTGTTTTGCCCGAGACTTGTTGTAAATGAGAATGTCATCTAGATACACCACTACAAAAGTATTGGTGAATGGTCGTAGGATATCATCCATCATCCTCATGAAAGTGCCTCGAGCATTGGTCAAACCAAAAAGCATGAACAACCATTCAAAAATGCTTTCCTTTGACTTGAAGGTGGTCTTCCATACATCTTTCTATTCTATAGGGACATGGTGGTAGCCTGACTTCAGATCAATCTTACTAAAGTATTTGGCCCCCGTGAGTTGATCAAGGAGGTCATCGATTCGGGGAATTGGGTACCAGTTTCCGACTGTGATTTTATTCAGGGCCCGATAATCAATGCAGAGTCGCCAGGCTCCATCTTTCTTCTGTACCAACACGATTAGGATCCCGCAAAGTGATGAGATGGGATGGGTGTGCCCCTTGTGGATAATTTCTTGGATCTGTCGTTTGATCTCCTCATTCTCTAACATAGAGCAACGATATACTGGCCCATTGGGTAGCGGTGTGCTGGGGATCAGATCGTTGGGGTGCTTGACCTGACAATGCAGAGGTACCCCGATAGATGAGGAGAAGATATTCGAGAGAATATATTTGAGTATTCTTCAATGACCTTATCTACTTGCTTCTGTTGTGTGGAGAGGTAGGCTGCAGAGACCCTGGATGTGGCTATGATATTTCGCTCATTCCGAGAGTGAATCACGAAGAAGACAAAATTCCCTGTCTCAAAGATGACCTTCCTGCATTGCTTGGTAGATATCAAGGAAATTTCACGAGGTGGGACTGCCTCGAGTATTATGTACAATTTCATGTTCAAAGTAATAATAACACTAAGAGGCATAGACTCATATACAACATGACGTTTCCATAAATAAGGTTGGACCAAAATAACATCACAAAATTCGAGAGGAGCAACATCACACAATACCTCGTCTTTGAAGGGATTGATGCCATACGACAGTCGACATTGTTGGCTGACGTGGAGATCCCTTCCTTGGCAGAGCCATCCAATGGTGTAGGGTTGTGGGTGCGGCATTGTCGGTAGGGCCAGCTGCTTGACAACCTTTGTTGATATGAGGTTCTTCTGGCTATCGCTATCAACGATGAAGTGCAGCGGGGTGCCTTTTACCCACATCTATGAATGAAAGAGGCACTCTCCTTCTTCTGGCTTGTTTGGTTCATCAGGCTGGAGGTTGGTGGTAGAAACAGTGGCACTAGGTTCTGCGTCAATGATCTGTCTTCCCCTTTCTGGTTCTGACTCAGAGTCAGAACCCACATCTAATTCATAGGCTTTCACTTCGGCCACCAAGGACTAACTTGAGCATCAGTCAATGGTGTTATTCCAAGGGATCTTATGGAAGTCACACCACTTCCCAATATCTTTCTTTGTTTTTCCGGTGTCCTTCTTTGCTTGCGGCTTGGACTGGTTGTCCTGATACTGCCCATATTTTCTCTGTCCTTTGCTCTGTGGGTTGGGTCCGCCCTTTATTGGCTTTTGCTGTGAGGGGTTCCCGGGGCCAAATTGTCACGTCTTTTGTTTGATCTTCTGCTCGATTTTGACGGTATATCGGTAGGCCGCACCCAAGGATGAGATGTCCATAAATTCCATTTTGGTCTAGATGTATCTATGCAGAGCACCAAGATACTTGAGCACCGGATGTCACTCCGAATATTTTATACCCAGCTTGGTGTGCAAGGTATGGAAGATATTTGTGAATTCTAGAACTGCTTGGTCTCTTTATTGCCGCAGTGTCATCCATTTGGTATACAAGTTGTCATAACTTCGAACATGGTATTATTGTTCCTTAATAGAATCCATGAAGGATTACTAGGTGTTTGTGACTGTAAATAATGAGGGTTCCTCTGTTTCCTTTTTCTTACATAATTTTTCTCACCAATCTTTGACACGGGGAACGACTTTGAGGAGCACAAAAGTAATATTTTCTCTATTCGAAAAGTTATGGACAGAAAAATACCCTTCTAGTAGATTCAACCACTTTTCTAAACCATTTGCGTCTATCTGACCTTGAAATATAGGAATATCAAATTTTATTTGTACCTTGAAGGGGGCGATGCCTCCACTCGAAGAAGATGCATCGCCTATTGGTAGTTGCCGAAGGATTTGCACAGAACTATCCATCTTCTCGTTCCTCGGTTGCATGAGGGCTTCCTCAAGATTTTTTTTGAAAGGATCTCCTGTCTCGTCATCTTTATTTTCTCCTTCCATGAGAGGCCGCTTATGCGTGCAATATATTTTCTCCTCAAGAGAAACAAGCTCGAGATCTAATTTTTTGTACTTTGACCTTGTTGGGGACATGCATTAAGACGACAAGGAGAAGACTACTCTGATACCACTGATCCAGATTTTATGAGTAGAACGAAATGACTACATATTATTAAAATATGCTTAACATAGAATAACAAAGATACAATAAAATTGGTTTTTTATTCAATAAGGAAATAAGCTGAAACTGTAAAATGCAGCGGAAAACAAGCTTGCTGGAATGGTGACAGCTTATCTCTGAGAAGAGATGTGACGACTGTGCTCATTCGCAAGAAGATGATTACCAAGAGGCTCTAAAATCCTTTTTACAATAAACAAGAGTGTCAAAAACACTAGAGACCCAAAAACCTAACCCTAGGAGTTGAAGCGCCAAAAGTCACGTGGGCCTTGTTTGGGAAAGTCAGTACATCAACTTCTTGGGCTTGTAACTTTTGCATACGATCTCCGTTTTAGGCACACGATAGCACATTGGAAATATCTATCCGAGGACTATAACTATTGATGTGAATTTTATGATGAATTTTTTCAATCAATAGATACCCAAAAAAACGTCGTTTAGGGCCTCAAAACGGCTCTAGAAGTTTAGGACCCGAAAAACTGCTAAAAATAGTAAATTACCAAAATTGCCAAAACACTATTTTGAGCCAACTAGAAAAGGTGGGTGACCACTAATATCCACCTGGATCACCCAAGTAACCCCAACTCCTTTCTATATGAATACATTCATCTCTTTATTCGCACTGAGCGTCCTGCCTACCCAATTCAATCTGTAGTGGAAGTGTGCATGCCCAAGTTAAGTTCCCAAAGCCTTACACCTTAATTTATAAATCCTAATTTGGATGATGACAGTCTAGATTATGTCAAGCATATATCTATCTAGTTTCTCTTCCCATCTAATATTAGGACTCTTCGACCTCACTCCAAATTATAACATATAAACCCCAAAGTATAAGATATAAATGCCTAAATTAACTTATATATTAATTTTTTTTATAAATTTTAATCTATCTTTATAATTTCTCTTAGTCCAATATTATTTAATTATTTTATATAATGTAATCATAAAAAGTACATACTAGACATAAAATAATATTAAAAATTATAATCCATCATGATTTTTGTTTTAAATAAAAGTTTATTTTGACTAAAATTTAAGATATTTATATAAGGTAATTATCAAAAGTATATACAAGATCTTGGAGGTTACCACAACCTCTATAACCTTCCCTGATGAAATAATTATCTTATTACACCTTTAAATTAGATGAGTCATAGTCACTACCTTAAGTCGAACATACATATAAGACCATCGAATGGTTAGGGGCGGTAGAGTTGTCCAAAAAAATTCAGTGAATCCTCATCTAAATTGAAAAATATCAAATCCACAACTAAATCTATACACTCCAAATTCCAATTAACCTTATATGTGTAATTTATCAATGCAACTCTTCAAATATATTATTTGTCCTCTTTAGTAGGATATGCTTATTTTGTCACAATTTGGAATAGTTGCTATGATTAAAAAATCTCCTTTGTTTCTCTCTAAGAAACCACTTTCATTTATGCACATGAAACTTTTCTTCTTATCTCAATAAATACAAGTATGAAGGAGAGGCAACATACACGTATTTATTTTGATAATATGTTTCAACTAAAACATACCTCACTAGTACCTATAAATGTTTTCATTCATGCATATGCATCTAGATAAACACATATGGCTGAGTGATGATGGTCTCTCATGATGTGTTGGTGACAATGAAAATATGGAAAAACAAGAATCTATTAACTTGGAGGGATGATTCAAGGTACTTTCACAATGAATTTGAATATGGTATAAAAATATGAGATATATGTGAAATTGAATTAATTTCTTGCAAAATAAATGCATGTGTTCTTGTTATTGTAGGTGTTTAAGTACTTAAATGATGAAATTTCCTCAAACAATTGTGCAAACATAGAGAATGCATTGTTCTTGTGCATGAATTGTGTTTTCAAAATTTAGAATGTTAATTTTCTATTTTTTTAGAATTATGAAATTCTTTATAGCCCTGAAATTATGAGATCATATTTTAGTGCAGGGTTTGAGGGTCCTACCACAATACACCATTTTTTTAGATTGTAGATCTTGATCTATACTAGTGCAAAAGGTGATAAAAATTTATAGTAGGAGCAAAATACTATGTATTTTAATATTTTTATATATGTCAAGACAAAATTAAATAAAAAATAGTAAACAATAATTTTATTTTTTAAATTATATATTTGGACTCTGTATATTTGGATCTATATTTGTGTGTAGTTCCATCGATGATGGATTTTTGTAGCCTATTTAAAAATAACATTTAAAATATATATATTGAGAGAGATTTAAAAAAAATGAGGTTTTGATGTTTTTGCAACCCAAACTGCTAGGTTTGTCATTGTTTGATTACTAAGAGGGGGGGTGAATCAATTATAGATATTTTTAATCCTTTTAACCATAGTATGCAAGTCTTATTTATATTTATGATCAATATAGAATTATCATACAACAATTCCAGAGTAAATAAACCATGAACAAATGAACAATCATACACAGTACACCGATATTTTTTACGTGGAAACCCAATGCGGGGGAAAACCACATAATGCATTTTCTTATTTGTATTCAAGAATTATATTTATTGGAAGAACCAACTTCCTTTGTTTTCCAGCTGCAATTGGAAGGAGGTTCCGACCCCCTATTTTTAGGCTACAACTTGAGGGAAGCTCCAACTCTCAAATTCTCTGGCTACAACCAAAAGGAGGCTACAACCCCCTATGTTCTCCACCTACAACCGAAAGGTGGCTACAACCACCTATCATTGCCCCGTACAACCACCCTGAAATATAAGTGCCAAATGTAGAAACTAAATGTCACTGTCATAACCTGTTATGTCAAATCTGTCATTGTATACTCATCAACCAATCTGATCTGATCACATATACCTCAAATACTATACCACAAGTCTGTACCTCAAACCATGTGCTAGAACCTCACTTTTATACAACCTCTATCTGTACCAATAACTTCAGCAACATACCTCAACCAAAATCCCTCAAACATGAACCAATACTAAACATTAGTAGATCTTCCTCAGATCAACTCTACAACAAGCCCTAAACTTCCAAGAGGGCATACAATAGATTTACAAGGAAAACCCTCAACCAAATTCATAAATTCAACACTACACATATGAAAACCATACATTTTCCTTCTTGTAGCGTTCTGCTACCACGAATCTGTTGCCACAATTTTTCTGCCATGATTTTTCTGCCGCACTTTTCTTGCTGTGATTTTTATGCCTCACTTTTCCTGCCACAATTTTTCTACCGCACTTTTTCTGCCACACTTTTCCTGTCGCACTTTTCCTTCCGTATTTTTCCTATCCTAGTTTTCCTGCCGTGATTTTTCTGCCGTACTTTTCCTGCCGCACTTTTCTCTATCAATAATACCTACCCAAATAACCTTTCACAAAATAGATATTCAATGATATTCAATAATTGATACTGGGATACCCTTTCTCTCTTATTTATACTCTCCAAGTAGCTTCCTCTAGAAGTATCAACTTTTCTCCACTTAACCACTTTGTCCACTTCTAACTCACTTTGCTACAAATAGTAAATTCTCCACATCTAATTGCAACTAAATTATTATTTAATTAATTTCTTTTGCAACCACTTTGACTTATCCATAAATAATAAACTCATCACTTCTTGTTGCAACCACTTTATTATTTCAATAATTTCTCTTTGCAACCACTTTGACTACATAATTATTTAAATAATTTATCTTTACTCACAGCTTCTTGTTGCAACTAACTTTTCTATAATTAGTCAATTCATAACTTCTTTTCCCTTAACGAACTTCTTGTTGCAACCACTTTATTATTTAATTTATTTCTTGATGCAACAACTATACCCATGATTAACTCCTAGTTACCATCAATTTGACTAGTACACTTCTTCTAGGAGCTTCTAGAATAATTGACTTCTTTGACCTTCTAGGGCATTCTATATAACTCATGAGGGTTCTCCAACTTCATATGGCCATAACTCTCTGACCGTAAGGAGTTATGTGATGTTTCACATATCACTGGAAATGACATGGCATATACTATCCATATAAAATAGTACTACCTATAAATTCAATGATATTCATGCCTTTATACCTCTAACAGACTCATGTCCCTTACCCATGTCTTTGTGCTAGCAAAATTCTCTACCAAAATTCTCCAAGGGTTGACACCAATCTACAATATCACTCTCCAAGGGTTGACATTAATGAAAACCAACCCAATTAATCAACAATCTCCCCCTTTGACATTGATGACAACACTCTGATGCAACTATGAAGTCATATCACTTATGCTCGCCCTGTGACCATCACTCCCTTTGGAAACATGTGTTTGTGCTCTCTTTCCAAGCATATAAGTCTCTGACCTACATCTAGTGAATCTCCCCCCCTTTGACATCAATGAAAAATGTAAGTTCCTGTCTGGGGCTTCTCCCCCTAACTGAACTATCTTTGGATATTCTCCCCCTGACTGAACTCTTCCTAAACATGTTCCCCCAACCTAAACTATCCTATGTATGGTGTTTCCTTGTGTAAATCTAATACATATAAGATAAGCATTCAAAATCATTCATTTGAGAGTAGAAATTACTCTGATTCTCTAGCGAAGAGACTCAAAGGCTTCCCTTGGAAGCAGTTTTGTGAAGATATTTGCAACCTATTCCTTTTTCCCCACATATTAAACTATGATGTCCTTCTTTGCAACCTATTCCCGTAGAAAGTGATACTTGATTGGAATGTTATTTGTCTTGGAGTTCATCACTAGATTCTTTGAGATACTGATAACGCTTGTATTATCAAAATATATAGGAATGGGCTCATCATACTCAACATGTATATCTGTCAAAGTTTGTTTAATCCATAGAGCCTATGTACAACATGTTTCTATTGAAATATAATTTTCTTCATCTATAGACAATGATATTGATGACTATTTATTTCTTATCCAAGATAACAAACACTCACCCAAGTAGAATGTCGCTCCACTAGTGCTTCATCGGTCATCAATGCAACCTGCCCAATATGCATCTGTGTAGGCAATAAGTGATAGATCCTTTCCTTTTGGATACCATAATCCAAAATCTTATGTGCCCTTGAGATATCTGAAAATCCTCTTCACTGCTAAGACATATGATTCCTTTGGTGTTGCTTTAAATCGTGCCACCTGTCCAACTACCTGCATTACATCTAGTCTAGATGTTGTCACATATAGTAAGTTGCCAATCATTGACATGTACTGCCTCTGGTCCGTAGACTTTGAATCATCATCTTTTCTCAACTTGAAACTTGTTTACATAGGAGTGTTAATTGGTTTGAAATCTTCCATTCCGAACCTCTTTAACATTTCTATGATATAATTAGTTTGAGAAACAAAAATGCCTTGGTTGCTTTGACATATTTGAAGACCCGTAAATAATAATAGTTCTCCAAGTAATGACATTTCAAATTCATTCTGTATATCCTTTGCAAATTCCTGTCTTAACCTGTCATCATCACTTCCAAAAATAATATCATCAACATAAACTTCAATTAATAAAATACTATCTTGAGTTAGCTTGATGTAGAAGTTGTTGTCTGCACTTCTTTTTCTGAACCCCGCCTGATGTAGATATTTATCCAGTATAGAGTACCATGCTCTGGGAGACTGTTTTAGACCATACAAGGCCTTCTTCAACCTGCACACATAATCTTTGTTCTCTGACAGTTGAAATCTTTCTTGTTGTTCAATGTAAACTTCTGCTTCAAGTTACCCATTCAGAAATGTTGATTTCACATCCATCTAGTACACTTTAATATTCTTGGAGCATGCATAAGCTATGAGAAATCAGAATGATTCCATTCTGGAAATTGTGGAAAACATCTCTTCAAATTAAATCCCTTCAATCAGTGTGTATCCTTTAAATACCAATATAGCTTTGTTCCTTGTAACATGTCCATATTCATTCAATTTATTTCTAAAAACCCACTTTGTGCCAATCACATTCTTGTACCTTGGTCTTGGAACCAATTTCCAAGTGTAATTCTACTCTATTTGATCCAATTATTCATTCATGGCCTTTTTCCGGAATTCATCCTTGTTGGCCTCTTCAAAACTGTTTGGTTCAATCGTAGATACGAGTGCTAGGTACAGTTGTTCTGGTGAACAAATTCTTCTCCTAGTCTTAACTCCTGCATCCTTGTTTCCGATAATCTGATCTGAAGCATGATTCTTCTGTACTCATTTTCTAGGTGTCTTTGGAGGCACTTGTTGAAATTTCTCTTCTACTTGTATCTAATCTTATTCATCTTCCCCTTCTACTTCTTCTTCATCATTTTCTTCTTCTCCATTAACCTGTTCCACTGATTTCTTTTATTCTTTCTTTAATTTTTGTCCACATGTTTCATCAACTGTTACATTGATGCTTTCCAAAAAAAAAATTGAGCCTTAGATTGTAACACTTGTATGTTTTCCTTGTACTTGAGTAACCGAAAAGTACGTCTTTTTCCACATGAGAGTCAAACTTTCCTATTCTTCCATCTTCCTTTTTGACGTAGCATTTGCTTTCGAACACTCTGAAGTTCTTCACATTTTCTGGTCTTCCTTTCCATAGCTCGTAGGGATTTTTTTCACTATTGTTTCTGAGCATTACTCTGTTTTGAATGTGAACTGATGTATGCATTGGATGTGTCTAAAAAATATCTATCAATTTAGTATCCATTAACATTTTTCGATCCATTTCCTGTACTGTCATGTTCTTTCTTTCAACAACAACATTCTATTGAGGTGTCTTATAAATAGAGAGTTACCTTTTTGTTCCATGCTTGTTGCAAAAATCCATAAATTTCTTTGAAGTAAAATCTCCTCCATTATCAGATCTCAAACATTTGATTTTTGAATCCATTTCATTTTCAACCATTTCCTTGTAAACCTTGAAGTTTTCAAATGCTTCTAATTTATTCCTAAAAAAGAAAACTATAGTCATTCTTGTATAATCATCAACTAATAACATAAAAGTATTTCTCACCTTTTAAACCCTTTGTTCTAGTTTGTCCAACTAGATCAGTATGCACAATTTCCAGTGGTCTTGTTGTTGAGTATTCCTTTGATTTGAACCCGTTCTTTGTTTTCTTTCCTCGTTGACAATGTTTGCATAATGTGTTGGTTGGTTTCGTGATTTGGGGAATTTATATGACTACTTCCTTTTTGATGACTTTAAAGAAGTTATCGAAGTTTATGTGACCCATTCTTCTATTACATAGACAACTTTCATCTGCCTTTCCTAGACAACACTTTTCATTTCCAATTTCACTTAATACATACATGTTCTTGAAGTTCTTTCATTTGTTACAATCAATTTTCCCGAACCTTCTTTTCGTATATCGCACTTTCATGAATCAAATGTAAGTTTATGACCTTGGTCATACATTTTACATACACTGATAATATTATATTTCATATCTTCCACTAGTAGAACATTTTCTGCCTTGGTATTCTTGTTTTCAATTTTGAATGTGCCTTTTCCAATGATTCTAGCTTAGTCATCATTTTCAAAAGAGACTGATCCATATATTTCTTTTCTTAATGTAAGAAACTTGTGTTCATGACTTGTCATGTGTTTTGAACAACCACTGCCAACATACCAACCACGTTTCATGTGTTTAGATTGTATAGAAAGTGTGCATTCTTCATTGTTAAACTAATCATTCTTTCTTATTCATATTCTTTGTTGAGGTTCCTGTCCGTGACTGTTGTTATTCTATTGTGATTCTCTAGGAGGGACTGCCATTCTACAATATTTGGCCATGTGTCCAAAATGGTTTCATTTGTAGCATTCCACTTCATTTCTCAATGATTCAAACCTGTTGTAGCTTCTTCTCTGTGTTTCATTAGGCCTTTTTATTGGATAACCATTTTGTGCATGACTTTCAAATTTGTTTATGCTTCTTCTATTATCTCTATAATTTACAGCTTTGTGTCCAAAATTATTACATGCATAACATAAAACAAAAAATATAGTTTGATACCTGGTAGTTGAAGATATTCTGAAAGGAGTTACTCTTTTGAATCTTTCTTCATCCCAAGGCCTACTTGTTTCTGACTATCGCTGATTTTGAAATTTGACTCTTTTAGGTGGAGGAGTGTCCCTGTGATCTTTCCTGTAAAACTTCTTGTCTCCTCTAATTGTTTTACCATAGCTTCATGGTTTTGTTTATTTATCTGTGGTTTTGGAGCTTGAGCCTCTTTCTTTCTGATTGTATCCTGACACAGACTTGTCATGATGTGGCCTTTGAATATTGATAATATTATCCAAAACCTTTGAACTGTTCTGCATATTATTTTGTTGAAGGTATTTTCTCAATGTAACAACCTCTGCTTCCAAATGTCCAATGATCCTGTCTTTTTCTTCAAGCTGTTCTTTGAGTGCTTCTTTGATTATTTTTTATTCTTCTATCTGAACCTTTAATTTAGTGATAATCTATTCTAGTTCTTCAGAGTTTGAATTTTGAATGTCTTCTTTCTTGTCTAGTTCTTCCTGGAGTTTTTTGTTTTTCTTCTTTTCTTTTTTTATAACTTCTATAACACTCACCAATTATTCTCTGTAGTCAACTTATTCTTCTTCATACTCCTCTTCGGTGTCTTCTATATCAAAATCTTCTATTTCCATGAATAGAACTCTTTCTGTCTCACTTTTGTAACATCCTTCTCATGTGCACTGAGCGAACTTATTCTTTGAGGACACTTGCTCGCAAGTGATTCGGATTTTATGCTATTAAAACATTGATTTTGATTATGAGGCATTATGGGTTGGTGACCTGTTGTTTTACTGCATTGATATAGACAGGTGCTATTGATTTGGTTTTACTGAGTGTGCAGGATTTTGGACCTCGAGGATGCAGAAGCATCGATGGAACCCCTTGGACTCCAGATCGAGTCGGGGAGTGTACCATTGGGGTTTGATTGTTTTATTATGATATTAGTGCATTTGATTAGATGATATGATTATAGACATATTTCTGACATGATTCGTTGATGATGCAGGCTGACGATATCTTGCGAACCAGACTCACATGTGGAGTAGAGGGGTCACACACGACTACCAGAGATGTTGAGGGTGAGGTATGGACAACAACCCTGCCATAGCCTACTAGCACTCCCACCGTGGCTCGAACTGTAGGTTAATGTTTACCTAGTTCGAGAGGACCCACGATGCCGTGAGGGTAGACTGTGACAGTCGCTCACGATGATTCTAAGGGGCGAGCAATAAGGCGGGGGAATTATTCCTTAGAGGCCCTTAGTCTCCCACAAGTTCACCTAGCGAATTATTGACTCCAGGGGTTTTTGATGTCTAACAAGTCAGTCAAGAGGCAAGTGGCACCCTTGGAGCACGTGGTGTGTCCTAAAGGGCACATCGCGCAAGAAAAATGGAAAGAGGGGAGTGGCACCCTTGGAGCACGTAGTGCGTCCTGAAGGGCACGTTGCGCGAGGAAACATTGAGGTGAGTGGCACCGTTGGAGCACCTAGTGTGTCCTGAAGGGCACGTTGCGTTGTTGATGATAAATGAATGAACCTAGATGGCCTTAGGACGAATAATGTGTTAAGAATTTTTAAAAACAAATTCCCTAATAAAATGTAGCCCAGTACGAAAATTTAAGGTCTAAGTCTAAATTATGCTAGTGGTAAAATTTTATCTATCTATTTTAAAAAATTAATAATAAAAATAAAAACAACATAAATAATAATTATACTTTTCGTTAAATCTTGTAATAATAAGGGGGTAAGCAATTTAAATGATTCATAAAAATCTGTTGGGGCAAAATTTAAAAAAAAAGGGAAATAATTGTTTTATTATTTATGATAATTTAAAATTATTAATTAAAAAGGGAAAAAGGAAAAAGGGGGTTAATTTCTACACCTGCCAATTTGAGTTCTAAATGAAAAGGGGAAAGAGAGAAATATAAAATATTTAGGAAACTAGGAAAAGAGGGAAACATAAGAAGAAAAGGGAAACCCAAGGGAAAAAACAGAAAGTCAAACTTAGTAAGGTATCTACCATTAAGAACTTTCTAATTTAAAACTGAACTAGCAAATTGATAATGGGGAAAGTCATTAAAACCTATAAGAGAATTTGGGGACACCTAGGAGCAATTCTAGGAGTGACTCTAGGTGGGTGAGGAAAATAAGGGAAATTAATTAATTAAAAAAATTAATTTGTGGAGGAATGAAAGGGATGGGTGACACTTGCACGGGGAGGAATTTTTAGGATTTAATTTTTAAAAACTTAATTAAATGAGATTTTATGAAAGTAAGGGACTTCAAAACTCTATATAATGAAGGGAGGAGAATGATGAATGATCTCTTCTGTTTGCGTAACGTTAAGATGTAGAAATCTCTGCTTGACTGACTTAGCTTGTGCGAGCTGGGATACCCAGCTCGGTGAGGAGTGGTAGCTCGGCCTTGCGAGGCGAGCTGGGGGCTAGCTGAATCTCTGGATAGTGTGTGTGGCCCCTTTGCGGCTCAGGGGGCTAAGGGGGAAGAATATTACCCCTAGCATTGGCTGGGAGGTACCGGTGAAGTCTCGTCGGTCAGAAAGTGGGAGTTGCACGGAGCGCGCAGGACGTCACTCAGAGCGAGCGATCAAGAAACTGTATGCTCTTTTCATTTTTGTATGGTAGATTGTTGTAGGATTTATGCTTGGATCTGCATGTTTAATGGAGTAAGTAAATTGATTTTATAGATTGATGACTGAATTTCTTTCATAGCCTAGCTCAATGATTGATTGACTCCCATGGCCTTTGTTTCCACGCATGTCTTGACTTCCTTGTGGTGTTTGATTGTGACCATTGTGGTGGTTTTTCCTATCATCCCTAGCTCATCAGTCCTCACCTGGGTAGTCGGCTAGGAGCCTGATCTATGGTCGTTGCTTCAGCGTTAATAGACCTATGGATCTCAACGCCCTCCCTTTCTGTGCGAGGATGATGAGCAAAGAACGAACCTATTAGCCATTTACCTCCATTGTTGTCCTTGGATGATTGGATCCTTTCGGTTCTCTTACTGTTGTCTGCAATTTGTATTGGTATTATGGCAATGGAAAAACAAATTGATTCATGTCTGCATTTTGTATTTGTATTCTGGCAATGGAAAAACAAATTGATTCATGTATGCAATTTGTATTGGTATTCTGGCAATGGAAAAACAAATTGATTCATGTTTTCATTTTGTATTTGTATTCTGGCAATGGAAAAACAAATTGATTCATGTCTGCATTTTGTATCGGTATTCTGGCAATGGAAAAACAAATTGATTCATGTCTGCATTTTGTATTTGTATTCTGGCAATGGAAAAACAAATTGATTCATGTCTGCATTTTGTATTGGTATTCGAGCAATGGAAAAACTAATTGATTCATGTCTGCATTTGGTATTGGTATCCTGGAAATAGAAAAATGTTTTTGCTTTTAAATGTTGCCAGAGATTGTCATTTTAAATGCCCACGTTTTGCTTTCAAATGAGACAGATATTGCCATTTAAAATTGCCCACGTTTTGCTTTCAAATGAGACATATATTGCCATTTAAAATTGCCCATGTTTTTGCTTTCAAATGAGACTGAGTTTGCTATTTTAAATGCCCATGTTTTGCCTTCAAATGAGACTATGATTGTTGTTTTAATTGCCCACATTTTCGCTTTCAGATGAGTCAAAGTTTACTGTTTTAAATGCCCACGTTTTTTCTTTCAAATGAGACTGAGTTTGTTGTTTTAAATGCCCACATTTTTGCTTTCAAATGAGACTGAGTTTGTTGTTTTAAATGCCCACGTTTTTGCTTTCAAATGAGACTAAGATTGTCGTTTTAAATGCCCACATGTTTTCTTTCAAACGATGGATTGAGTTTCTATATAAATCACCCACGAATTTAGCATTTTAAATCTTCACTTGCCGGAATGACCACGGTTTTGGTAAATAAAAATTGACTGTGTACATGTTGAATTCGCCCACCTCTTTTTTTTTCTATTCAATTCATAACTGACTTGCAGTAATGACCACGATTTTGGCTTCAAACTGTGACTGGATTTTCCCTTGAGTGATAGACTGCGTTGATGTTGATTGGATATGTTTGCCTTTAATTGTTGAGTTGTTGTCGACTGGGCACAATTGGCCACCATGTGGGCACTACGTTTTTGCTAATTTTGCCACAACGAATTAAATGGATACCAGTTAGGTAAATGCCTTACTATTGCTAGATTCATTTCTATGTAATGGTCGCATTAATTGCCTTAATTTTTGCCAGCAAATAAAATGGATAACAATGAGTTAAATGCCTTGTTATTGCTAGATTCATTTTTATGTAATGGTCATATTAATTTCCAGAACAATTGCTACAGCAATGTAAATGGCTAGCAGATTCATTCTTTGGATTAAATGACACAGCGAGTTAAATGTTAATTAACACCTTAAATGCCTTGCTATTGTTGTATTACTTGTTATGAAAACAGTCATGTAAACTACATTGTTAGTGCTCTTTTAATTGTCGTGTTAATGGTCATGCAATTGCCTTGTTATTTCTATATTAATCGTTAAGTAACCGCTATGTTAATTTCCTCGATAAATTGCTCTAGCCCTGCTAATAGTTAGTAGTTTCATTCTAATATTATTAGACAGATAGTATTGTTAGTTTGGTCAATATAACTAGACTAAATGTTGAGATTTAATTGTTCATAAGTGTTATAATGATATAATTCTACTTTAAGATTGTAAATGTTTTTATTTAAGTTAATGTCTAACATAGACTTTGGATTAACATAGACTTGACCGATTAAGTTGTGTTAAAGATTAAAATTTGATTGGTAAGTAAGGAATGGATTGCAAATTTTAGACTCACTGGATTGAATTTTAATTAAGGATAGAGGGCATTTATAATTATGGTTTTAGTATTGAAAACTTAGATTTGCAAAATTGATTGTATTAATGTTAAATTAGCGGGTGCATTATTGACTCATTGTAACTTTGACGTGCCCCCGTTAGAATGGAACCCATGTCAAAATAGATTGTATTCATTGACTGGTTTAGACTGGGTGATTGGTTGGGTCGGGGATGATGTCATGTATTGGCTTGCGTCATCCCTTGTCTTCCTCCTCTTGTGTTTTGTCGACCTGTTGTTGGGGTATGGGTGTGGTTTTTCTTATCGGTATTCGATTCCTAGCGCATCCGTTTGTATAGAGTCCTCAGTCTGGATAGATTATGTTGCGCCAAGGTTATTGACACGTCTATCACCTGGGAATGGCATGATTCCTGATGACAGGATCATGGCGTGCCCTATGGGATAACGATGAGTGAGAACTTGGCCAAAGTTGGTGTGTTCTGTGTGAGTGTTGTCAAGAACTGCCAATTGCTTTATGGCGCATGGGTTGAATGCCTTCAGGCATTGGGTTCGTGTAGTTAGAGGTTGTAGTCCTTGTTGTTTGGATGTTGCGTTGGGATGGGGATGTTGTCCCTTAGCTTGTAGGTGTGGTCGTTTTGTGTCGAGAGGGTAGTCATTCCTCCTTGTTGTTCTACGCTTGATTCACCCAGTTTCCCTTGTGTTAGTGAGTGGATTCATAGTTGCCCGTTTTCCTGGAATACGTTCTTGCGTTCATCGTCAATGGTGTGGTTAACTGTCGTTGTCGTCGCCTTTCTTCCAAAAAAATAAAATAAAATTGCACTGTTGTTTGCTTGTAGTCGTAACGAAGAGGGGTCGTTACAACTTTCACTGACTTCATCTTCTTCTGATGAGAAGCAACCTTCCTTGGTGCAAAAATGTTTCTTGAAGACTTTATTTTTGGTTCTTTTTCCTTTATATGTTTGTTTGTTGTTTGAATCATGCTCTTCATGTATTTTCTTTTTCTTGTGAGGACATCTGTTATAAAAATGACCAATACCATCAAAGTTAAAACAAATCAATGGAGACTTACCTTTATATCTTTTGTCAGTTCCCTTTTTCAATTTTCTGACAAAGTTAGCAACTTCTTCATTATCTTCCAAGATGTCACTGTTACTGCTCTATTCTTTTTCCTTTTCCTTTCCCTTTTTCTTTGACCTTTTAGATGCTTTGAATGTTTCTTCTTTTATACATGGATTTTCCTTTTCAATTCTCATTTCATAGGCTATGAGGATTCCATGTAGTTCATCCATGCTTATTGAGTCTATATCTTCTCTTTCTTCTAGTGCTGAGATATTATGATTAAATCTCATTGGAAGAGATCTTAGTACCTTTTGAAAAATTACAGATTCATCAACTTCTTCTCCCAATCCTATGATTTCATTCACTATTTCATCAACTCATAAGAAGTAAGATGCAATATTCTCATCTTCCTCTTTCTTTAGCTATTTGAATTGACCTCTCTAAGTTTGAAGCTTTGCTTCTTTGACTTTTGAATCTCCTTCATAAATATTTTTAAGTTTGTCCCAAAGATCTTTAGCGGAGATACAATGTATAACTTTGTTATATACCGAATCACAAAAACCATTCATAAGTTCATTTGTGGTTTCTTAATTATTTATACTGAGATTCTTTCCGTTGTCATTTGTTGGAGGAACTGTTGGTTCGTTGTATCCATCTACAATTCATTGCCAAACCTCAAATCCCTGTGCCTGTACATATGTTTTCATCCTTCTGCTCCATAATGCATAGTTTTGTCCATCAAACTGTGGTATTCCATTTTTATACATACCATTTCTCTCCATGATCTACCTTTCAATGGTTAGACTGATTTATGAAGGAAACCGCTCTGATACCAATTTTTCAATTACTGAGAGGGGGGTGAATCAGTAATAGATATTTTTAATCCTTTTAACCAGAGTATGCAAGTGTTATTTATCTTTATGATAAATATAACATTATCATCCAATAAGTACAGAGTAAATAAACCATGAAAAAATGAACAATCATACACATACACAATACACCAATATTTTTTACATGGAAACCCAATGCGGGGGAAAACCATAGAATGATTTTTATTATTTTTCTTTAAGAATTACATTCATTAGAAGCACCAAATTCCTTTGTTTTCCAGCTGCAACTGGAAGGAGGCTCCAACCCCCTATTTTCAAGAGACAACTTGAGGGAAGCTTCAACTCCCCAATTCTCTTTCTACAAGGAAAAAGGAGGCTACAACTCCCTATGTTCTCCGGATACACTCGAAAGGTGGATATAACTACCTATCCTTGCCCCATCCAACCGCCCTGAAATATAAGTGCCAAATGTAGAAATTGAATATGTCACTGTCACAACCTGTTCTGTCAAATCTGTCACTATATACTCATCAACCAATCTAATTTGATCACATATACCTCAAACACTACACCACAAGTTTGTACCTCAAACCATGTGCTAGAACCTCACTGTTATACAACCTCTATCTTTACCAATAACTTCAACAACATACCTCAACCAAAATCCCTCAAACATGGACCAATACTAAACTTTAGTAGATCAAACTCAGGTCAACTCCACAACAAGCCCTAAAATTCCAAGAGGGAATCCAATAGATTTACAATGAAAACCCTAAACCAGATTCATAAATTCAACATTAAACATATGAAAACCATACCCTTTTGTTCTTGTGTCGTTCTGCTACTGCGATTATGTTGTCGTGAATCTGCTGCCATGATTTTTCTTCCACAGTTTTTTTGCCGCACTTTTTCTTCCGCGGTTTTTTTACCGCGGTTTTACTGCCACACTTTTTCTTCCGCGATTTTTCTGCCGCACTTTTCCTACTGCACTTGTTCTACCGCGCTTTTCCTGCCACGATTTTTTTGCCGCACTTTTTCTTCTGCACTTTTCTCTATCAATAATACCTGCCCAAATAACCTTTCACAAAATAGATATTCAATGATATTCAATAGGTCCTAATGGGAGACCCTTTCTCTCGTATTTATACTCTCCAAGTAGCTTCCTCTAGAAGTATCAACTTTTGTCCACTTAACCACTTTCTCCATTTCTAACTCACTTTTATACAAATAGTAAATTCTCCACTTCTAGTTCCAACTAAATTATTATTTAATTAATTTATTTTGAAACCACTTTGACTTATCCATAAATAGTAAACTCACCACTTATTGTTGCAACCACTTTCACTACTTTATTATTTAAATACTTTATCTTTACTCACAACTTCTTGTTGCAAGTAACGTTTCTATAATTAATCAATTCATAACTTCTTTTCCCTTAACTAACTTCTTGTTGCAACCACTTTATTTTTTAATTTATTTTTGATGCAACAAATATACCCATGATTAAATCCTAGTTACCATCAATTTGACTAGTACACTTTTTCTAGGATCTTCTAGAACAATTGACTTCTTTTCCCTTCTAGGGGCTTCTAGATAACTCATGAGGGTTCGCCAACTTCATATGGCCACAACTCCCTAACCGTGAAGAGTTGTGTGACGTTCCACATATCACCATAAATGGCATGACACATACTATCCATATAGAATAGTATTACCTGTAAATTCATCGATCTTCGTTCCTTTATACTTCAAATAGACTCAGGTCCCTTACCCGTGCCTTTGTGCTACCCAAATTCGCTACCGGACTTCTCCAAGGGTTGACATCAATCTACAATATCAATCTTCAAGGGTTGAAATAAATGAAAACCAACCCAATTAATCAACAATCATTGATGTTTTATTCTATTAAGATGAAAACAACAACCTCACAAGGATATGAAACCCCCTGCATTTTTATAGAGGTTGTACTCCTCTATGACTAAAAGATATATATTGAATATATTGGATTAGGGAGAATGATAAACAAAAAACCCCATATATTTATTGCTTTATATATGAAATGGTTATTCAATAACTTGATCTAATCTTTAAGTGTAACAAGAGGTGTTTTAAAAATAGAAAGATTGAAGGGAAGCTTCAATATCAAAATATATTGGTGCTCAACATCATACATACAACCCTCTTAATCATATACAAATAATACATCCATATCTTCTCTTGAGAAATAGGAGGAAATGATTTTGATCATTCAATTTTTTTTAAAAGAGTATAACAATTATAACAAAAGAAACTTTGATAAGCATACTTCAAACATTTTACACTCAGAAGTCCCAAGATCTGAAACATCATTGAAATCATGCTCCGAAGTAATTCTTTGTGGAGTTTTATTCATAAAATATATTCGACAGTACACAAAATATCTTACATTCATATACATGGCTGTGAATACTCCATGATCATATAAGAAAATTATTTTGAAGAATACAAGAAGAACACTCAAGAATCTTAACCTTGTGCTCAAGTCAGAGATTCAAGCATAAAGCTTTGAGAAAATGGTGTAGAAGAATAAAAAGAGTGGAGAATATGGAGATATATTTTAAATTATTAGAATCTTCGTTGCATATTTATGTATGTGCCTTCTTCTTTTGATTCTTTTCCCCTACCCTTCTAACCCTTTGATGATGTCATTTCTTGTCTTTTAAAACCATTTCTTCTAACTCCTCGAGTAGTTAGGGATTTTCCTTTCTTGGAATTTTTTTTTTAATGAATTCTTCAATAAAGTATCATTAATGAATGTGTATCAATGATATCCACATCTTAAAGTTGGCCCCTTTCCATATTTTAATAAAAAAATGTAAATAAACTTTTATTTTGAATTTTTTAAATTAAGTACCCCTTTAAAGAGAGGATTGTGTTTTAATTTTTTGGATGTTATATTCAACCTTTAAGACATGGAGACCAAATCAAATGTGATATTCATCGTCTTATATTTCCAATGAGTCCTCCTAGGTGCAATTTTGATTCCTATATCTCAAGATATGACCTTGTGAAGTCGAGGTGTCAAGTAGATTTATCAGTGTAGCATGAAAACATTAGCTAAATGATATTTTAATTTTTGATAATATCATGGACACTTTCAGCTCTCAAGACCTATTCCATCATCTTCTTCCTCGAAATAAATTTTCAATGAGGTATGGTTTGCTGCAAATGGAGGTAGGGAGCTCAAGATATCATCTCGTGAAGTCAAAGACTCAACCACCATTGATTATATTAGTGGGTCAATCCTAGCCCTTGATTTAAAATTCACCCTCCTCTTTGAAAATTCAACTTTTCTTTATAAATGGATATCCCACATGTATTGGGATATTGGAATATTTATGATATATAATGAAAAGTGTAATATATACTTCACATGAGAAATGAAAATACTATTAAGACTTGAGAATTTGACCACTTAGGAAATTAATAAATTAATTGATATTTTGACCAACCATTCATCATCCACCCTTGCTTAGTCAACTCCTAGTGGCATCCTCATAATATCCCAGTCAACATGAATCAGAAATCCACGTTTCATTTAGTGATAAGTTGACATCAACTTCCACATGTCACTAATAATAATATGCCATGTGTCACTAATTCTGAGATACCACGTGTCACCTGGAGATGTGCCAAGAAAACAAAGGATAAGAGAAATATTATCAAAATAATATCGGGGTTACGTGAATGTGGAGGTAGGTAAGATTCTTAGAAATCACCATTCACCGGACCTGTTGTAACTCATAGGGGAGTTGAATGGAAGAGAGAAAATGTTTAAGTATGGAAAGGACAGAAGGGGAGATGGGAAAATGGAAAAACGATTAAGTGTGGAGAGTAGTAAGGGGACAATGACTAAGTATGGAATGAGAGTATGAAGAGAGGCGAAGGGAGAGATTAAGGGAAAGGAGATGAGAGGGTGAGGTAAATGAATAAGTGAGGAGAGTACTTAGTCAAAATTTCAAAAATGGAGAGGAGAAAACGATACTTAGAAAAATTCTTCAAACCTCTTTTTGTAATCCCTTTGTCAGACTTTGGGACAAAATATTGAATATCTTAGGCACACAGAGTTAGATTTTGATTATGAAAAATGTATGACAAATTTGAGATTGATGGATTCACCATGAGCTTATAATAGTTCAAAATTTTTCTTCTTCTGATATTTTTTTTTTATTATTCTAGGAGCGAGAAAATAGAGATGACCAATTTTTGGTCAACAGTCATTCAAAACCTAAATTTGAAGCAACCAAGTTAGCAAACACATAGTTTGGAATTCTCAATCATGTTAAAAAAAATTGAATTTAAGGAACATGCACATGTTATGAGAACAAGTGCACATTATAAAGTGTGTGCATGTTAAAAATTCCATGCACATTCATAGAACAAACATGCACTATCTTGAGTAAAAAATTACAATTCATATTATTCTTGGACCTTTTCCCAATGGCCATGGTATTATAGAAAGTATCCCTTATGCCACCCTATGATAACTTTGTTCATAGCCATTAATCCCAACAAGATTTATTTAGGACCTAGGCCCTCATTTTCCTCCTTCGACCATGGTAGGGGTCCTACAACCCATTATTTTTATGAAAATCATAGTAATAATGTTGATATTTATAGTCGTAGGTATTTTTCATGACCATTGAGCACAATAAATATTTGATTAGGGAATCTGACCGTTGTTTCCATCCTTTGAATATGATGTAGGCCCTGAATCTAATATGATTTGTTGAAAAAATTGTATTGCTCCCATATCCCACCCAAAGCCCAAAGGTCCCTTTGAAAGGGTCAATGTGGTTTCTCAAGTCCTATTTCGTGGCCCTTAAGCTCGATAATCTTTGTTTTGGCCCTAAGTTTGTTTTTTTCCTCCCCGAGCCATGGTATAGGTCCCAAGACCCATTTTTATCATCCAAAACATACTAATGGAATGAAAGATCCTCCATAGATGCAAAATATCCCTTATAGAGGTATTATGTGGTTGTTCATGGACTAATACATGAATCTTGATATTGAGAAGATTCAAATAGGGCCTTATAATCTTGTGTTCCTTCCCTAATCATGCTTAAGTCCTAGAGTGCATTACATGGTGTGAAAAATGTCCTAATGGAATTAAGGCTTAACCCGAAGGACTTAGGACACAAATTTGGTGCTCAAAACCTAAAAATTGCACCCATATCCCACTTGAAGGAAACAATCCATTACAAAGGATCTATGTGATGGTTCTAGTCCTTCACCATGGCCATTGATATTGAGAAGATTTATTTAGGGCCTAAGGCCCTTGTGTTTCTCCCTTGACTATGGTATGAGTTACAAGACCCATTCTTAGTTTGAAAAACATATTAATGGTGCCCATATTACCACTAGGGGGGGAATCTAAAACCATCGGGAGGCTAGTTCTAGTGGTTTGAGGTATTAACGAGTGTATTATTCCCCTCCAAGTGGGGATATCAATGATGTATTTCAGTAATAGGTATGGGTACATGAGTCCTTTACATGGTCAACAAAGGAAACTTGGGCCTTATTCCATAAAGAAATATTCTAAGTATCAAGTGCCAAGAACGACAACTTAAAACACCACACATGACCTCCTAATGATATCCTTTACCTATGAGTGGGGATATTAATGATATTCCAAGAGGATTTCATTGCTAGGTATTAGTCTCATGGCCTTGGACATGGTTTGGGGAGGAATCCTAAGACTTAGGCTGTAAAGAAATATTCTAAGCACATAGGGAAAAACAAATGACTCAAACTACCACATAGGACATCCTGAGGGAATCCTTGTTTTCCAAGTGGGGATATGGGTATTGTTATAATATTTTGAGCACTAGTTATGGGACTCAAGGCCTTTGGCATAGTCATGGGAGGAAACATGTTGATTGGACCCTAAAGAAATATTTTGGAAATACATGGCTATTAAAAAAAACTTGAACCACCACATAAGACATATGAAGGTTATCCTTACCTTTAAGTATGAATATGAGCGCCATTATGATATTTTTGATACTATATACATGATTCTTTGGGCCATAAACATGGTTGAAGGAGGAAAACTAAGCTTTACACCATAAATGAAGAATATAAGAATATGTTTTCAATAATGAAACATTAATCCACCACACATGACCTCTTAATAATATCCTCAACCTTCGAGTGGGAATATTAATTCTATTAGGAATTTTTGAGTGCCACTAGGTATGGGTCTTGGGATATTAGATATAATTGGAGGGGGGGGGGGGGTAGACCCAAGTCTTAGGAAATAAATGAATATTATAGGAATAAAATCCCAAGAACAACACCTTGAACCAAAATACATGACCTCCTAAGGGGATATTTTGCCTCCAAGTGGGGTTATGTAAACCATTAAAATTTTTTAGCACAAGGTATGGGTTGATGGGTCCTTAACATGGTGGTTTAAGAGGGGATATGCGGTTTATTAGAATTTTTTTAGAAATATATTTGGTTTATAGTGTCTTGAACATGGTCAGGAGAGGAAACCCTTTCCTTAGGTCCTAAAGAGATATTTTATAAATTTGGGGCCAAGAATGTCACCTTAAACATCCACACATTATCGGTCAAGGGAATCCTTGGCCTCCAAGTAGGGATATGGAAACCATTAGGAGTTTTTAAGAACTAGGTATAAATGTATGTGTGTTAAAAATTATCAATTGAGGAAGCTTAGGCATTTTGATCTAGAGGTAGATTCTAGGACTCAAGGTTCATGAATGACACCTCAAACCAACATATATGACCTCTCGATGGGATATGTGTCCTTTAAGTGGGGATATGGGGATCATTAGAAAATTTTGTGCATTAGGTATGGGTCTTTGGTATTTTGACATGATCAAGGGAGGAAACCCATGCCTTAGCTACTAATGGAATATTCTAGGCATATTGGGCTAATAATGATACATTGAACCACCACAGGGAATATTTATAGGGTATCCTTGGTCTCTGGATGGGGATGGTTAGCATTATGAAGTTTTTAACATTAAGTATGGGTCTCAAAACCTTATATATAGTTAGGGGAATAAACTTAGACCTTAGGCTGTAAAAAAAGATTCTAGGCATATGGGGCCAGGAATAACACCTTGAACCACCAAAAATGACCTCTTGAGGGCATCCTTTTCCTGTAAATAGGAATACAAGTTCCAAGTTAGCATTTTTGAGAACTAAGTATGGGTCTCAAATCCTTGGACATGGTTAGGGAGAGGAAACTTGAACCTTAATTCCTGAAGGAAGCTTCTAGCCATCCATGACCAAGAAGGATTCCTTTAACAACCACAAATGGCCTCCTAAGGGTATATTTTGCCTACGATTGGGGATATTGGTTCCATTAGGTGGTTTTGAGTAGTATTTATGTGTATCAAGGCCTTGGAAATGATATATGGAAGAAGGCCACCCCTTAGGCCATAAAGGAATCTTTCCGATACCTACAGACTTGAACAATGCCTTGAAGCACCACACATGACCTCTTTAGGGTACCCTTGGCCTGTGAGAAAGGATGTTAGTGTCTTCATGAGGTTTTGAGAATTAGGTATGGATATTAAGGCCTTGATATTGTCAAGGTGTTAAGCCCTAATATTGGCTCATTACCCCTTAATTGGGGCATATTACATTAGTAGTGTTATTTTATTTATGTTGGCTTTATTCCATTAGTTGTAATTATACCTCCTAGTCTCCTATATATACCAAGGAGACATTTTCATTT
>ML802676.1:105360-115877 GCA_009831015.1 Picea engelmannii | reverse complement strand
TTTGGGTACTCAATTGGCTCATAGCTCATCCTATCATCCTCAATCTGATGGAAAAACCGAGATAGTGAACAAATGTCTGGAAGGCTACCTTCATTTCTTTGTCTCTGATAAACAAACACAATGGTTCAAATGGTTACCCTTGGTAGAATGGTGGTATAACACTTCCTTTCATACTACAACAAAAATGACACCATTTATGACACTCTATGGATACCACCATCCTTCTATCACTTCTTCTCTAAAAGAAAAATCTAAGGTTCAAGCAGTGGAAGATCACATCGAGCATCACCAACAAGTTCTCCAAATCTTAAAGGACAACCTAACCATGGCACAAAATCGCATGAAACAATAAGCAGATCAACATCGTAGTGAAATAAGTTTTTAAGTAGGGGATTGGGTGTTTTTAAGACTACAACCATACAAACAGATGTCCCTCAAGAAAGCCAAGAAGGATAATAAATTATCACCAAAGTACTATGGCCCTTATAAGGTGTTGCAAAAGATTGGTACTGTCGCATACAAATTGGAGTTGCCTGCATCTTCACGAGTACACCCAGTTTTCCATGTTTCATGCTTAAAGAAGGTTATAGGCGATAAGATCCCAGTTCAAACTATATTTCCATTACTTGACAAGGAAGGAAAAATCATATTGGAGCTTGAATCCATCACTGACACAAGAATTCGCCAGCTGAGGAATAAATCCATTTCAGAGTATCTCATTAAATGGAGGAAACTATCGACTAAAGATTCCACTTGGGAAGATTAGTCTTTTATACAGAAGCATCCAGAGTTACTCAAGCGTTGCGGAAAACACTTGTCTCAAGGGGAGGGGCATTTTAAGTCCTAATATTGGCTCATTACCCCTTAATTGGGGCATATTACATTAGTAATGTTATTTTATTTATGTCAGCTTTATTCCATTAGTTGTAATTATACCTCCTAGTCTCCTATATACCAAGGAGACATTTTCATTTGGAGTCATCTTGTACTTGAACATTTATGTGGGGTAAAAGGAGGTTGCCCCCTCGAAGAGGCTTATTATCTGAAATTATCTCTTTTTCAAGGCGTTGAGTACTTATTTTGAGATTTTTCTATGCTATATTGATATTTGGTTCTTAACACAAGGGAGGAAACCTAATCCTTATCCCATAAACAAATATTATAGGCATCCAAGGATAAACATGATGACTCAGACCACCACACCCTATCTGTTGAGAGTTTCATATTGGTCACTTTAGTCACATTAGGTTGTATAAAGGAACTGCATGATAGATATCAATATAACCTAAATGGTTTATCCCATAAAGGGATCTTGTAGGAATCTAGGACCAAACACGATGCCCCAAACCATCATACCTAACCCTAATACCAAATCCTAGTCTGCAAATCTTATGGATGGAACCCATATTTGTAAACATAACCATATTTGTAAACATAGGCTAGAAATTTCCCACAAAGGCCCTTTGTGGTGATATTGTTTAGGTGTTATAGTTTAGGGATTAAGGTTGATAGTATTGAGGTGAAAAATATGGTAGGTTATAGTTTTTAATCCATTGTAGAAAAAATGTGCACATGTTATGTAACACTTGCACATTATTGATGGGTATGCATTCTATAATGCGCACACATTTCCACTACATAAGAAAAATCACTAAGCCCCAACTCAAACTCTTCAAAATATCCTATGTTGTTTACAAGTTTACCAATATCTTTTGTGCAAAATTGTTGTCAAAAATATTTTTTATGACTTTTTTTTGTTTGGAAGGAAATATTTCATGTTTCTTATTTTGAATCCATGTGAACATGGGTAACATATGTAACCAATTGAGAAATTCTTTGAGGAAAGTGCATCCGAGTAAAAAGGTCAATGAAGGAAGAGAAAAGGCAAGGTTAGGTATGGAAAAATGTAGGATTTCGATAGAGGCCGATCCAAATTATAGCACAACATATGCCATTGTTTTTTCTCCTCCATCACCACAAGCAAAGTGCAATATTTCAATAGATGCTAGTCTAATTTCGACATCTAGTAAACCTCCAATGGCTATTTCATCAAGATAAGTTGTTGTGGATGAGAAAATGATGATGGGTTTTCTTAGAGTTCATTATACCATGGATGAAATTAGAGAGGCAACTGACGCATAGTATTCCAATGAAGAAGTTCATGTGGTGCAACCTATTATTGAACATTTAGACATTCCTGAAACTATCCATGAGCATGTGCATTCTCCCAAATTTGAACTACAAGATATTGAAGGGTTAAGAACTCATACATTTATAATGTCATGCAACAAAGAGGTGAAGAGTGCCATAATATATGTTCATTGTCTTTACCTAGATTGAGCAACGTGCACAAAAGAAATCCTAAATACATTCAAGTGGATCAAATTGGTCTAGTGTCCCTTTAAGGTAAGTTATCTAACCAACCTATCTGTTATTAATGATATAAATTATCAAAGAATATTTTGAATATAAATCTTATGCAATTAAACACTAGTTATTTTTGTCTTGGTTAAAATAAGGAATTTAATTGTTGTAAGGAATTTTTTAAGCATTAAAAGAATTAAAATTTCAAAAACAAGTGACCATATTATTATAAGTCTTATAGATTGTTTCAAACCACTGGTGAGAAAACTCATTTGAAAGACCATAATGCAACCCAACATATTGTTACAATTAATTGTTAGAAATATCATAAAAGAGCATTATTTGGTCAAACAAACATGTTATCTCTGTGTTGTCTAACTACTCTACGAAATGGTTTTTTTTCGGCGGAATTTAGCGATATAAATTTGCACGAAATCACTATTTTTTGTTGTTTAAAATCCATTTATGAATGCATAATGGATTCAACATGCTGAAAAACCCATGGGGCGCTTAGATTATATATAAATAATCAGAGAAATCTACAGATCTAACAATTTCACGCCAGATTTCGGGCAAATGTCCCCGAAACATATCGTCGGAAAATAATAATTTCGTAGAATGTTTAGACTACATATTTTAGCTCATTAAAGGTAACGTAAAAACCCTTCAAATATATTCTTTTATATGAGACAACCTCAACACAATAGGCCAATAAAAAGTTTGGGCCTTCATAATATTCTATCTATATTTATTTAAACTTTGATAAATATGCTAAAACAATTTTGAAATCATGAACCATTATGTGGTAAATTATAAAGAGATCATAAAGTGATAATAGAGTTTGTAATTAGTAAATTTTTTATGGCCAAAAATGACCTTCATCAACATTGGGGAGATCACCCGGTCAAGGTCCAAATTAGACCATTATTTGTTTGATATGGTGATCTCCCCAATGTTGATGAAGGTCATTTTTGTCCATCAATATTTTTGGTGCTAGAAAGAGGGCCACTGATGAATGTGCATAATAATTTGATTCTTATTCGATCTATTTATTTTGACACTATTATTTCTTAATGGCTCCTAAACTTCCCACATGGAATTGTATATTTGGACGAACATCGTGCATCAATCCAACAAAGGTAATTAAGTACTTGTTAAAGGTAAAGTTTAATGGTGAATTCATTTTTCTTCTTTTGATCACGTTCATCAATTTATTTTAAATTGTAAAATTTTTGACATTGATGAAAATGTTATGTGCAGGATTTTCACTCTCACCTTAACATGCCAATCTAAATAATAGTGTAGATCATTTCCAGTTTCCTCTGTAGATAGTTGGGACACGTTTTCCCGGATGTTCCTTCATAAATTTCAAGATTATGACTGTGATCAGGTTTTCCTCGAACTTGAGAACTTGTGTAACATCCTGCTCTACTGAGCACACCTTTATTGACATATCCTTGAGGACACTTGCGTGCAAGTGATCCAGTTATGGTATATTATGATTTTGTTTTTATTATGGGTTACATATGATGATGATGATGATGTATTGTGACTTATGACTATTTTGATGTATATGTATTGACATATCTTATTGATGAGTTTTCCTGAGTGTGCAGGACACATGACAGGTTATGGATGTTGATAACATCAATGGACTTCCTTGGACTCTAGATTGAGTCAGGGAGTGGATTGTATTTTGATTGAGTATTTAATTTTTCACACATGTGACATATGATTTATTTAATTGTTATTTATTTATGTATATGGATTATTGATACTGTTTTTTATAGTGGATGCAGACTTGATGATTCTTTCTAATCCGACTCACATAAGGAGTAGAGGGGCCATGTATAGAAACAAAACATTGAGGGAGAGGTGTGATAGCGTCCCTGTCACATTCTACTAACACTCCCACCATGGTTTTAACTGTAGGTTAATGATTACCTAGTTCGAGAGGTCCATGACGTCATGAGGGTGGACTGAGACACTCACTCAAGAAGATTTCTAAGGGGTGGACAATAAGGTAGAGTCCTTATTTATTAGAAGCCCTTGACTCCAAGGGTAAAACAAAATTCCAAAACAAGTCAAAGGAGAGTGGCACCCTTGAGCACATAGGTGTGTCTTCAAGGGCATGTCGTGTAATTAAAACTTGAGTCAATAAATCTAGGCGGCCTAGAAAACATTTAAATTATTACACCTTGTTGGATTAAAATAATTAATTATAAATCCCAATAAAATTCTAATCCTAATTCTAAGACTAATCCTAAGTCTAAGTTTAGTTAGGGGACTAAATAAAAATATTAAATAAATTAAAAGAATTGACAGAAATCAATTCTAGGAAAAATGTGAATAAAAATATAAAGATTTGATAAAATGCACATGTGTGCATGAAATTAATAAATTGGATTTTTAAAATAGAATAAATAATAATATGAGAGAACATGAGTACACATGGAAAAGAATCTTGAGTCAACCTACCAATAGTCTAAATAGAATAAAACTCATAATCCAACTCTAACTAAGATCTAGTTAAAAAACACTAATTAAATGAGAATTTGGGGAACAAAGGGACAACTAAGAGCGAAAATAGGAACACATTGGGGAATGTGAGGGAAAATGGATTTTTAAATAAAACAAAAATTGTAATTACTTGTGCAACTTGGGGAGAGTGTGATAAGTGTGTAGGTGAATATTACTAATTAAATAAATTAAAAAGATAATTATTTGTGCATGAGAACATGTGTTAGTGGGGAAATTTCTATAAAACAAATGGTGTAGAAGAGAAAGGGATCTCTCTTTGGATGACATTTTTATGCTTCCAAAATGGTTTGAATGTGTTTTACTTGTGAGAGTTGGGTTACCAAGCTTGTAGAGAGAGTGGAAACTCTACCTTGTGAGGCAAGCTTAGGAGCTATTGTTTGTTGGTTTCTTGTGTGTAGCTCCTTTGTGGCTCGAGGGGCTAAGGGGGAAGAAGAGTACCCCTAGCATTGGCTAGGAGACACCGATGAATTCTTTGTGGTTAGCAAGCGGGAACAAGGAAGGAATGCAAGGCATTGACGAACTTCCTCAATTCTCCATCTTCAACGGTTCCGATATTTTATTTTGAATTTGTGTTTTAATGAGTCTAATTTGTAATTAGAATTAAGTTTGTTCGATGCCATATTATTTTATAAAAGAAAAATTAGAAATTAAATTATCCCTGGCAATTTAATTTACAAAAGCACATTGTAGATTTTCACCAAATCACTGCCAAATTAAAATACAACTCTTGAAATTAGAAACTCATATGTGTGCCTTCAATAAATTTGCATTTTTGAAGAAAATAATTTTATTTTATTGTAAATTCTGAGTATGAAATTCGTTTTTAATCAATGCAATGTTTAGTTTCTTTTTGGAATTAAAATATGTAGTTCGATGCCAAACTTAATGGAAGAAATGAAATTTTAGAGCCTCTTTTGAATGCTGCCAAATTATTTTGTAACACATAAGTTCTGAAAATTCGTATTCGCTGCCATCTGTAATTTCAGAACCTGATATGATATTTATGGATCACTGTCAAAATTTTGTAAGTTTTGAGTTTGGAATTTCTTAATGTCTTTAAAAATCTATCTGTCAATCAAAAATTTAGAACTGGTATTTAGTCGCTGCAAAATCAATTTGTAATTCAGGAAAATAGAAATTTTGTATAAGCGTTGCCTAATTAAATAACATTTATGGAGTTAAACTGTTATGAATGCTGTCAATTTAAATTGCATCTTTTGATTATTAGAAATTTACTACAACCGAGAACTTTGATACTCTGTTCCGTTGTCTTATAAATTTACAATTTGGAACTTAGAAACTTTTTCTTCCCAATTAATTTGTATACCCAAAACACTGAAATTGTTGTTCACTGTCAAATAATATGCATGTTGATTTTTGAAGGTGCTAGGGTCTCTGTCATATTTGAATTTGCAATACTGAACTAAATTTGCTAATTTCGTTGTACAATTCAATGGAATTACCGAATTTAAATTCGTATAGTCTTGCAAAATTTATTGGAAGTTCCATCAGTTAGAATTTCATAGAGTCTCTGTATATTTCTGAATTTGAATTTAGAACCTCATGTGGTCACCGAATTATTTATTGCAACTCATGTGTGTAGCGCACTCGTAATTAGTATATTCCCACAGTATTAAAACTTTACATATCTGGAATGTATGGATTGCTGCCAAATTAAAATACCACTTGAATGCAGAGATCCACTTGAACACTGCCATTTGATTTGGTAGTTTTCGAATGCAAAATTTTGTTAAAATTTGTTAAGCTTACAGCCGAGATTATATGTGTACGATTGTTGTAAACCTTTCACAGTGAGACTACCCTTGAGTAAAACTGTGTTGGTAATTATCCATTTCTGTAGCATTCAAACCTTAAATTGGAATGTGATATTGAGGGGGCACAATGACTCTGTTTCTTATTGTATCTCACAAATAAAATTTTGACCCAATTTTCAAGTTTTGTGTTTGCTGCCAACTCGTTTCCAACCGAGAATGTACAAATTTGATTGTTCACTGCACATTAAAAATAATACTTGACTTCAGAGTTTATTGAATGTTTTCAATTAGATACTTAATCGATTTGGTGATTGTTACTTGATAGTTTCCCAATCAAAATCTATTTCTTGATTATAGAAAACTTTATGGATATTTTAAATTGTGTGCAATTTGATGATTGAGAGAATGGATAGGGTCGTTGTCTATTGTACAAATATGAGAATTTGAATTACATTGAGTTATTACAATTTATTGTATTCCAGAGATGTAAGTTTGTGTAACCTCGTTTTGGACTACCTTTGTTAAATGTATTTTGATAGAGTCATTGTGGTTTAAATTGAAATGTATTCTTGGATTGAACTCCTTGGGTCTCTAAAGTAAAACAAAATTTTGGATTTAGATCGTTACGATCGCTGTAAAAAGTAAGTGGAAAATTCAATCTTATTAGGTGATATAATTGCAATTGAAATGTTTGAATTTATGGAACTAAGACTTATTGTCTCTTCCCATTTAATTGTCAAATCATGAAATTGAAATGATATTGGATCACTGCCAAATCTTTTGGTATTTCTTAGTAATTAAAATTTGAAGGGTCACTCCTATTTAACCTTACAAACCTATGTCTTTAGAATTTATATGGTTGCAGTCAATGGATATGACAAGATGGAAGTCGACTTAGTTTTTGCGCAATTGTTATTTAAAAGAAAAGTTGAGTGAACATCTATATCAAATTTGTCTTAGTCTTTTCTATATTAAAACTTAGAGAGAATCTAATTGGAATTATGGTTATAGTAAAACTCTTGGTGATGAGGAGTGATGATCATTAAGAGGAAATATTTAAGGTTATTATAAAATAATAATAAATAGAGTGATACTCCTTTGGGAATAATGTTCAAGAGTTTAAGTATCAATTTAACTTAGCATATATTTTATTTATAAATAAAGAGATAATATTTATGATACTCCTTAAGAACTTTAAAGTATAACCTTAAGGATACACTTAAAGAGTGAGATTTAAATGGGAAGTAAGTTGTATTGTCAACTTAGGAATTTGGTACCTAGGATATAACGATGACTTTAACAAGTATTATGATAACGATGCATTTGATATAAGACCACTTACATTGGAGTTAAGATAAGAGTTTAATTGCATAAATCCAATATAGAGATTAAGAAATCATGTTAGGTATGCATGATATGGGTGTTTTATATTTTCGGAATCATGACTCAAATTTTACCAATTGAGAATTGGTGTTGACACTTGTGATTACAAGTTGAATTAAATGAAATTAGTGAGTCTAACTTGAAACATAATTGATCATTTTCTGTTAGGATTAGTATGTGTATTATATGAAAAGTTTAGTACTTTTGGCTAGAGAACTTAATGTGTGGATTCATCACATGCATGTTAAATGGGATTTTTTTTATGCTTCATGATAGATGTTATAATATGTTCTTGCTCAATTTACGTGAATAATGATTAATGATTGTTGAATCATATTCAATTATACTCTACGTTTAAAGAATTTATGAAGGATATTGTTGTTGATTTAGTCATGAAATTTGGAGTATGATTGTGGTTAAGGGAACTAGATATCTCCTCGCTCTTCAGAACAATCGCCAATCCTGAAACCTTAAATGGTCAAATTAAATCGGATGAATCCTAGACTTGAGCATTGATTATGTGTCTTGGAGGTCCTAACCTTGCAAGATAGGTTGGACGAGTAGCTTCCTTATGTTATCTTTATGTGATATGGTTGATTGAATAATAGTGATGTTGTATTCAGATTCTTGATTGTGTGGTGATGTGATAATATTGAATGTGTAGTTATTAATGTATGTTGTGACACATATAACTTGTCCTAACAAATGTTTTAAAACTATATATATATATATATATATATATATATATATATATACCTCTATTGTACTCACTTATTTGATGTCGTACCAGAGGGAACGTTACATATGGTATTAGAGCGGGTTCAACCATGTGACATTGGACCATTACACCTTTCACTGTGTTAAATTAAATGATTATAGATATATCACTAATAATTTTGAAATGGTCCATGCAATAATCATGGTTATAGGACGTCGGATGAGTAGGTGTCGTGGTGCGGAAGGACAAGGTACACCTCCTCTGAGTGTATCCATGCCAGAGGGATCTAACCCTCACGGATATGAGTAGACCACTGAAGAGGAGCATGTTTCTATTGGAGATGTGGTATGTATGATGAGATAATTTCATAGGATGTTGGAGGCTTTGATCAGTCGTATTGATCAAGATGAGGGTAGGAAATTTGTACCCAATGAGGATTCACAAAACCTTCCATTAGTTAGCAGTGGTGTACTGAGGGAACTCGAGAAAGTTAAGTTTCCCGAGTTCATGGGTGCCACATAAGGCTTAGTTGTTGAGGCATGGTTGGAGAACATGATGGTGTGCTTCACACTTCGTGATTACACCTCTAACATGAAGGTTTTCATGGTGGTATTCCAATTGAAAGGGAGCACTCTACTTGGGTGGAAGATGCTCCTACCTCAACTAAACATAGCCAGCGAAGACATGTCATGGGAGTTATTTGAGGAACGGTTCCAGAAGAGGTTTTTGTTTGAGGAATTCATTGAGTGTCATCTCAATGAGTTCAATTCCTTATGACATATTGGTCTAGAGTATGAGGCCAGGTTGATGGAGCCACTTAGGTATGCTCCACATCTGAACATGGAGAAGTTAAAAGTCAAAAACTTTGTAATCAAGCTCAACATCAACATTCGAGCGAAGGTGAGGATCCTGATGCCTCAGAAGTTGCATGATGCAATTCAAAAGACCCTCATAGCTCAGGAGGAACTGAACAACGGGGAAAATATTATTGATTGTAGTATTAACTTTTGAAATTTTTAATAAATGTAGACCTTATGTCACGATCTTAGGATCTTATGACATAGTGATTCGTTGGGACTGGTTAGAATCACATGATGCGATACTTAACTGTAGACGAAACAATTAAGTTTAACAAATGATTTGGGATAGAGTAGAGTCGTTATAGGAATAAACTAGGGAGTTTCCTTGAGATTTATTTCTTCCCTACAACTGTAGAAGAGTATGCACAAGGGATGCAAGCTATATGCAATATTAGAGCTAAACGAAAAGGGTGAAGCGGAAGGATTAGAAAACCTTCATGTAGTGTAAGAGTTTGCAGATGTGTATCTAGAAGAGTTACTAGGTTTACCACCCGAAAGAGAGTTGGAGTTTATAATAGACTTGAATCCTGGAACTGAACCGATAGTGAGAACTCCATATCGCATGTCAACAACTGAATTACAGGAGTTGAAAATTCAATTGAAGGAATTGTTGGACTTGGGACTTATACGTCCAAGTGTGTCACCTTGGGGTGAACCATTTATTTTCATGAGAAGGAAGGATGGATCGTGGATACTTTGTATTGACTATCGTCAATTGAACAAAGCGACGATCAAGAACCAATATTCATTGCCAAGAATATATGATTTGTTTGACCAGATGAAGGGAGCGACGTTGTTTTCAAATATGAATTTGAGATCGAGATATCATCAATTACGGATTAAGGAGGAAGATTTCCCTAAGACTACATTTAAGAT
>ML802676.1:16915-86205 GCA_009831015.1 Picea engelmannii | reverse complement strand
GATGGTTGGTGAATCAATGATGCATTTATAATTTCTCTAGCCTCCCCTACGAGATCCTTAATTGTAACGATCCCATTAATAAAAATACAAAACATTGTTGCAACTTACAATAAACTTGAATTGATATAAATTAAATAGAAAGGTGAAGCGATCAAAATGAAAAAATCTTCATAAAGATACTTGTTTTCTTTGAAGTTATCATTTCTATTTAAATCTCTCATGGAAACTTAGCAATATAACCTGTATAATTGATGGACACGGTAAGGATGGATAGATTAGTAAACACCGAAATATAGGGAAAACAGAGTTCATTTCTATCATAAGACACTCATCATATCTTCTAGGAATACATTCCTGAAATAGTATGTCAGACTAGAGCCAAAACTATCCTCAATCAAGCATTATGACATTTCTTTTTCCATTCTATCAGACCTACATGACATAAACTATAGTGGCTTCCTTAATTTTTTCATCACATATAGCCTATGACTCTCTCTACAAGTAGACTAATGCACATATGTTCCATAAACAACACAGATATTTTAAGCATTTTTTGAATATTTAGGAGAAACATTTTATGCTTGACAAAAAGGTTAAACCCTTGTAGAAGATTGACCCTTCCATGCCAAAACAATTTTCTTTGTACTTGAAGGAATTATAATTTGAAGGAATTCCTTTCAGGCATAAATCCAAACCCTATTTTGTGCATCATAAAAAAGAAGGGAATTCACAGACATTTCAGGAATATGTCCACTTCCTTCAATTTGGAAGTTGGAAGCCTGTGTTGGTTTGGGTGTTTTGTCTACAAAATGAACACAAGAAGTTGAATACCTTATTAGAACCACCTACATGTAAAATAAATTTATAATTTTGAATTGTGATTTTTGAGCACGTGGAAGAAGAATGGTTTGTATCCTGTTAGAAAACATTTATTTTATCAAACAATATGTTGAAATCAGTATGATTGGTTAACTTGCAATAACCATATTCTCATCCTTGATGGAATTAGTATGATTGGCTAACTTGCAATAACCATATTCTAAGACTTGCTAAAATTAATATGATTCATTAACTTGCAATATCCATATTCTCAGCCTTGCTAAAATTATCTATTAATCACTTACTTTGTGAATACAAGAGCATGTTTTCAATTTCGCTACACAAGATTTATGTGCCCTATAAAAATTATTAGCCTAGAAACTATAGAAACTAGGCAACTGAAGGTTGATAGACACTAGACAACTGATGAACCTAGGGATTAGGTTTTATGTAACTGGGTGTAACTACTTCCAATATAACATCATTATAATATTATCTTAACTAGAAAATAAATATGCAATAACATAAAATTACACAATAATCACAATCTTCAAATTGAGAAAAACGAACATCTAGAAGAAAGAATATGTTGATAGAAGAAAAATGACTTGAAGCTAACCTCATAAATAATCTATCCAATTTGAGTCCTATTATCGGAGTTGCATGCAATACCACCCATTCCTATTCGTCATCCTCATAATTCATGATAATCCAACTTTATAGTCGCATTCTCCTTACTAACAAAAAAAAATGGAACAGAGATGAGTCTTGAACATGAACATCATATTCCATCATCAAGATTCATTATGTCATTCCCACATCGGATTTGTTGCTACAGATCCTTGATTATAAGCAAGAAATTTTCCACAAACTTATGAACTTAGTTGTCATTTTTTTCCCTATCTTTCTTTGATCATTGCAAACATTGCAATTGAATATGAGTATAACAACATCATGAAGAAAAATTCAGGGACAACCAGGATGTTGTGAATAATCAAACTCCAACTTCTCCCCTTCAAATTCCTTAGTAGCACCCAAAAAGGGCATTGTAAGCCACTGAACCCCCCACTACAATATCATAATAATCAAGCAGCCATCCCAACAAAGTTTATAGATAAAGAATGTAATATTAGGGTGTTAAAATTTAGGAAGACCAGTTTGTGATTGTGAACAATTATGACAAAATATTGACCTGAACATCAGTTCATCAATGTAACAGAAACTACTAATAGGAAAATCTTGATGGATAAAAACATGCATACCTATGATATTATTTGATATCATGATATCATAGTATACATTGTGTTGAAAAACTTGGCATTGATGAAAAAATAGGAAAGGACCATCAACAAAGGGAATCAGAAAAATTAGCAAAGATTTAACAAGTAAGTTGGGAGAAATATCCCCCCAATGACCTCAACATTATGTACATCCTTAACTTACACCGATGACATCATCAATTGAGAGCATCCAAGCTAGAAATAGACATTGAGCCACACCAAAACACCTACAATCTAAAGCAATTGAAGAAATCGCTTTCAATGAAGCTCAGATGTCATTCAATGATTGAAGAGAGTGCATAAAACATATATTTATCAGAGACCCCCAAAACCATCAAGGAAGCAACGAAAAAATTATTTGCCGATTTGTTCATCATGTATTGATGGATCGCGACCGTGAACATGATCCAACTATTTTGGTGAGGCCAAAGGGAAATGAAGCTTACACAATGTGTTGGCCATTTGTTAATACCAATGATTCTTTGAAATTTGAAAATCACCAAAAAAATTAAATACTTTTAAAAATGCCAAATATCCACTCATGTCAGACATTTTTCAAACATTTAAATAAATACACAATGCTCCCATGAAAACCTAGAGGTTGGTCTCAAATTCCAAGAAACCAATAACCACTAATTTAAAAAACAACAAAGCCACTCGTTAATCCTATCTATAATGGATTTTCCACGATATGAAAATACTCGCCAATAACCGATGGTTCAAGCAAGCGTGACAAACTATGGATTGCAAGTGAAAAAGTTAGATGGGTGTGCGTGATACTAATACATAATACAAATTTACACATAGAGTAGATATAAATGAATATCTACATAGATTCTAAACCAGAATTACACCTGCATTTACACTCAAAACATAGAATTTAATATCCAAAGGCTTACGAATTTAGAACCTTAATTGTACATGCGGAGTATAAATACATCAATTGATGCTCAAAGCAGAGACACACACATTTTATACACATAGATAAGATTTATAATTTTATACAAATGATTGGTGATGCATTGATAAGCTTTATAATTTTATAAAAACGGTTGGTGATGCATTTTATAATTTTTCTAGCATCCCCATGAATTTGTAAGCATGTGGATTATTTGTCAATAAATATCACCTCATTTGAACAATATTCAATGTTCAAAAACATTGTTCCTTTTGGTGAAGACACAATGACATTGACCAATGGGCTATGCCTCGTAGTTGTTTACCTATCTGAGATAATAGAAATCCTTGAGCCACTCCATGTAGAACAAATTGGTGCTTAGTATGCGACCTAGACTTTTTGAGTAATTTAGTTCAAATATTTTCATAGTGTGCCTCTATGTTGACTAACCTCATCAAGTCTCACTAGTAGGGAGACTAGACCACATTAAATGGGATTTCAAATGCATAAATCCCTTGCCACTCTTGTGTTAGCTTCATCTCTTCCTTGAGTATTTAATCATTTTACGAATATGCTATTTTGATGTGTATTTGGAGGTTTTGAATATTTTTGTTGCAATTATTTCCTTGTAGTTTCCTGAACAATTCTTGGCTCCCTAGTTATAGTTGGAGTAATCCTCCCAAGTTTGGTTCTCCCAATTTCTATCCCTCAATCATTGTTATGCTCCTTTCCATACTTTCCCTTTTCATTTGGGTTCATTGTTACTCCACAAGCATCAACAACATTTCCTCCTTCATGTAGAACATGTACCTTCACTCTTCCATAAGAGCTCTTGTAAGATTTTTTACAAAGATTGCACTACCATTCCAAAGCTCCCCCTCTCCCTTTGTTGAAAATATGTACAATTGTTTACATAACTGAGGATAATCATCATTTTTCTTGCTTAGTTTACCAAGTTTAGGAGTAATATAAACACCACTTTTAGAGGTCATGGATGCTTAAAAAAAATAAAGTTGGCCACTTCTTGTTGCCCATAGTTGTTTTCTTGCTATAACTACTCCAAATATTTCTCTCAAAGATCCAAAAATTAGTAAAACCCTTGTTAATATAGGAAAGTTGTTGTTGTTGAAGAAAGTATGAAAAGTGAAAGAGTAGGTTTTATTATAGGAATAACCTTTTTTTGACTAAATGCAGTGTGTACATAGAACTTATTTGAATAATCTGGAGTCAATTAAGAAGAATGGTCTCAACCGAATGAAAAGGAATCATGTCCACTTTACAAGAGGTTTATGCGAAGACAATGGTTTAATTAGTGGTGTGTATTTTTCTGAATCTCTTTCTTTGTGGACTAATGAAGGGATGCTTTAAATTCATCTTTCAGACCTTGTTGTGTTTTAAAATTGTTTGTGTCCTATGGAAAATAGATAAGTCATTAAACATAGAATATGCTAGCTATGATTGCCTACGGCATTTACTCTTTGATTCCTTGGCTGAAGGTTATATTGTTGATGAGATTTTCACCTTGGGAACACATTTTATGCACAGGAAGAATGCACTCAATGCATCTTTAGAAAAAATCTTAGAAACACTTTTAAAGAAAGTTATGAATCCCTTGGAGAAACACACACAAAGATGCATTATATTAGAGTAGGTATTTTATAGTTGGAAGAAGAACAACAATATTGTCATTCCAACCTTAAATTGGCGGCTTGTTGTTACATGTAGTTTACACATGACAATCATCATACCATATCTGAAACAATTTAGATTTAATTTAAAATTTAAATGGTTCAACTACTGATTTTGTAGAATTTGAATATTTTTCTTTGCATAGTTTGTTTTTCATCTCTCCACATATCTAGCAAGTTAGAGGATGGAAAAAACTTTTTCTTCTCTTGTTCTTTGGTTTCCCATTTCCTTTGTATGATAGAATTTAAGGAATTATTTTGAATTATAAATGTGTATAAATATCATAAAGCCAACGTCAAACCAATGTAGGTTGTAGGAAACATATCTGAATTGAACTCAAAATAGATAAATGTAACACATGGGCTCAATTAAACTCCAAAAATAATGCCAAGAAATAAAATCAATTTTTTCAGGGGAATAGTTTGCAAATTTATCAAAGAATTTCACAATCAAATAAGGCTAGGAATGATCTGGAATTGGATCCATAAATAAATAGCTTCAAAAAGAAGGTAAAGGGAAACTCTGGCACTGAGCTTCAAGGGAAATTCATGCTCAATATGCAATTCTTTATGCACATTGATCACCATTGCTAAATTCTTGAAATAAACAAAGACTTGATTTCTTTTGGATTGTGAAGGACATTGACAATCATGGATTACACCATGGAAAATACATTTCACTTCTATTTCAACTGCCATGTTTGCATACCAAAAACCCTTCCACATCAACATGTAGGGGGCACCATTTCAAAATGATTTCTAATGCATTTTAAGGGACATCATAGCATGGTGTGTTGGGTGAACATGTGTTACTACCTCATTGATTCCTTTGTTTTTCTTTGGCAGTGAGATGCACATGTAACTTCCATCATGGATTTTCCTATGATGGAATTGAACACCCAACGTGGATTTCACCAGGTGATAATCGATTCTATGCTTTTGAATCAACTGCTCTATTGGAAAAGACAAATGTTTTCTTGTTGAGAAGTTGAATCCTTTCTTGGTGGAAAAATATTGGCATCTAATGATGAATTGAACCTATGTTTTGGGGAAGCATTTAACACTTTTATGAGCTAGAAATGAATCTCAAGGCTCTAGTTCACTCCATCAAAATATCAAGGCTCCAGTTCACTCCATCAAAACAACACCATGAGGTAACCTTGCATGATAAGGAGACGGTACACATTCAGGATGACATGGAAGAGAATGGGGTTGATAAATCATATGTATATATTATCAAAGAGAAACAAACACATATTACACAATTGAAATATGATCTAGCTAAAGGCAATCACATGGTAGCATTCTTGCAACAAGAAAACAGAGAGCTAAGACAAACCCTAATGCAACAAAGTACCTCACAATAAACTCCATCATTCAGCAAGGAAGATGAATTTGAAAAAAGTTAAAGAGTTTTTTTCCAACAATAGACCAAGAAAACAACACCTCCTTCAGTTTATGCACAGGTGTTATGATCTGAGAGAAATTCTCAAAATACAAATGCTACAGGTGGGTTGCTGCACTTTTGGATAGGTTTACTTCAAGCCAGTTTTTTAGGGGTTTGGAGCAAGGTTTTTCAATTCTTGATGACTCTATTGTGTATTAGACATCTTCATATTTCCAAACATACCACTTTCAGCCCAAAAATCCTATGGGAATGCCTCCAAACACCCTCTCAAAGACCACGTTGCGCTTATCCTAGACCATGATGCGTTGTTTACTATGTTTTTGGTCATGATTTGCAAAAGAGGTTTCTAGCCAAATGAAGATTAATTTTGGAAAACCAAAGGAGGTTTTTTCTAAGTAAATAATAAAATACAATAAACACATTCCGTTTTTACACATGTATAATATATTGGGATATATGAAACTTTTTTGGAGGCCTATTTTAGAAAAAACAAATTCTCCAATTTTTCTTGGTTTTAGTCATCATTTTGTGGCATGTATTACGAGAACATGGAAAATAATTTCCAAAAAAAGAGAGAGGTTTTTCTCCAAAACAACCTTATATACAAAAACCTCTTACATTTGTGCAAAAAAAGTTATGGTTAAAGATATATCTCTCCATCTGTGACCCCTATTTTTTTGCTGCGCTTCTGGAGAATTCGTTGCGCTTTTGGAAAATTTGTTTTCAAATGAATTTTGAAGGGGTTAGATGTAGGTTTTTGCTTGCATTAGTGACTCCAAGGTGTAGAGGACATATTCATATTTCCATTCATAACTTTTCATCAAAAAATTCATCAAGGAAGGCCTCTAAATCATCCTCCAAAGTTGTTTCTCTTCTGCTACAATTTGTTGTGCTTCTGTCACAGTTGTTGTGCTTCTATGTGTGACAAATTTTTACGGCATAAATAAAAGTTAAAATTGAAATGGGTAAATGTAAATGGTAAATAGATGTGGCAAATTTAATTTTGAGTTTTTTAAGGTTAATATATTGTAATTAATGACTTGAGAGATAAGCTCAAGTAGTTTAGATAAAAGGGTAAATTTGTTTCTAACTCCCCTAGCTTTTGGTATGGCTGGAGATATTATTGTGATATGATCCTAGGAGGAAGGATTCGACCCCTAAGATGGGTAAAGTTGGTTTTCCATCTATATTTATCCTCATTGAATCCAACTTAAGTGTGGGATACTTGTGGTTCATAGAATTGGAGCTGGTGTACTTGATTTTGATAGAATAAATATATAGTTGCAGCTATTTTTCAAGGATTCATGTGTTGTGGTTAGTGACAATGTTTTCTTCAGTTTTTATTATGAATTTGATTGTCAAATTTTTCCAGCATCTCTCTATATTTCTTCTTATGTTAATATATTAACTTTTAAACATAAATCAATACCATAAATGCTATGTTTTGTTGAGATTATCATTTAAGTGTTTTCCTTCCAAAACAAGTGAATTCATGCATATATGCTCACTTACTCTCTTTCATCTGATTTCCTCATTACCATACTATAAATAAAGATCCATTTTTGTCTCTTATCATGCCTACCTTTCCCCTTTGAGATCCCTGCATGTAACGACCCCTGTCGTTACGACAACAAGCGAAGAAAAGTGCAATTTGTTTTTTTGTTTCTAGGCAAGAAGGTGACGATGACAACAATTAACCACACAAATGAAGATGAACACAAGAACAGAGTCTAGGAAACAAACAACTGCTACTCTAAACACTAGCGCATCGAGCAACTGGGCAAAACATGCATGAATCAAAGAAGAACTGACCTCCCGCCCAACACATCACATGACGACACCTACAAGCTAAGGACAACATCCACAATCCCAACACGACAACCTCGTCATAAAAAACACCCACTTCGGAAGCTCAAAATCTAGCCAAGTTATCATTCACCTCATTTTGTTGGGGTGCTCAATGATCCCATCATTAGGGATCATGTTGTCCCTAGGCGATAGGCACAACAATATCCCTGGCACAACATTACCTATCTGGACCGACAACTCAGGAACAACCAACATGCTAGGAGATCAAATGCACAATACAACCCCAAGATGACTAACCCCAGCTCCCAAATGACCATTCCACAAGATGCGCAAAAATCTAGCGACTGTAACATTCCTACAACCAATTAAATCCCAGGCGTAACGAAGTGTAATGTGACAAACAAAAATATGCACACCTTAAATAATCGTTATCAAAAATTAGCTTAGTGCAACTATTTTTCCAATTCCAACATCGGATGAGAAGGTTATTAAGGAGGACTCATGATCCTTCGACTATAACACAATGGGAGAAACCTTTTAAAACAAGTGAAAACCCCCTAATTAAAACCAAAGGGCTATCCTTTAAATTGAACACTATAAGAGATGGTTGTCTACTAGATCATTGTTATCATCATAAGAAGTGTTGTATTAACCTAACAACATCAATAAGAACACGGTCCAACAATTAACGATGTCACAAAATAAAAACGTTATCTAGGTATGTAAATCGCGGTCAAGGAGATGGAAAAAATAGTATCGCAATCATTAAATCACTATCGTTATAATTAGCAAGGGATGTATTGTAGTCATTAAATTGCTATCAATATGAATTGTTCTTCTTTAAGTGTAAATTTTGTTGTCCTTGAAGGTCTACGCTGAAATAACTGGACTCGCTGCTGCTGTCCAAAGGAGGTATGGTTTCGAAGTCTTGTATATACCAACAATGCTGCGTTAACAGGATAATAAACACAGAGCTTATTACTGTTGTTCCCCAAAATGTTGTCATTACCTAAAAATGGCTATCGACCATAATCATAAAGAAACTCCTGCACTACACAATTAATGTGCTAACACTCCAAAACATCGTTGTCTATTCAGCATCGACGCAACAACTCACACCCAGCGAAAACCAATCACAAACACAGCGATTACACAGCCTCCAAAGAAACCATAAAGTTCTTCGTGTAATGACCAGACCACTGATGGATAAACTATAAATCCGCGGTTAATACAAACAGGTGTCTAACCATGATCATATATGGGAATGTTAAATGGAAGCCGAGAAAAATGCCCCAATAGGGGGTGACAGGTTAATCACTAAAAGCTCCAAGAAAAACGCAGGTACGTAGCTGATTCACGGACCTGAGATATTCATGAAAATCGCTAAACTACCCAGTCATAAATGAAATAAATTACCCAGCCCAAACACAGGCAACTTAGTGATCGAACGCTATTATTCACAACATCACTACAACAGATTCGTTGTCATTCAGTTGCATACCATAAGTTGGCTGTCAAGATTTATTTTTGCATAATAATTAAAACACTGTCAAAGATCAAGGGGCATTCCTTGTTGTTAAAGACACCACCAAAATGCCATACAAACTGCATCAATCACACGGAAAAAATGCCCATTTACGCTACTCAATACACAAGAACACGCTACCCAAAAACACGGAGGACAGGCAACCCAATACATATTAAAACTTCGCCCACCATATACCACCGTTGGCACACTAAATCACATGATAACAGTTGGGTTGGATCATAGACAGATGTGCTATTGGTCACTGGTTTTTCCTCTTCTTTGTTGAATTAATAAAACCAACGTCGAGAAAATAAATCGGTTGTCAGTGACTGTTTGTCCTCTTCTTTGCTGAATTAATAAAACCAACAGGGAGAAAATCATATGGAAAGGAAAAAAGAGAATTCTCGGGTTGCAGGTGACTGGATTCGACAACAATCAAAATTTTATTTGTGATGATAGATTCCAATCTGATAATTAAAATTTACAAAGCCTAACTCCTCTCACACAACAATGGATAATCAATAAAATGATTTCTCTTTCATAAATGATCCAGTATACTATCCCTGTAATTCGAATGTAAATTGACAGCTAAAATTTAACTATAATTTCGCTGACTACAACGCTATCTCTTAAACAGTTGGTACATGTGCCAGAGCGGTCAATATTAAAATGAAGTTCAAAATAAGGTGGAAATGTCGCATACATAGGTGCTGAAATGCAGTCTAAACCTGTGCTGAGAATGCAATTGATTTAAACGTTGCATGAAGTAAAACTTGTCGAGTAAATTGAGATAAGTAATTCATCAATCCAGAAGTAGGAAAAAGAAAAAAACAACCGCTTAGGCAACTTGTTAAGCGTAGAGGTTATTAAGAAAAAAAATGCAGAGATATAAAAATGGGCGTGATGCCAAAATTTTGTGGAGCAGAAGTCTGTTGTCTGCCAAGAAATTCGTTGTTGTGCATTGCAATTCAATCATTGAGTTCTAAAGAAAAAAGCAGTCCAAACAGTAATAAAAATGCCTCGAAAATGCACTCAACTAGGTAATGATTGCAGTAAAAAACAAGGGTGAAGATCACAAAGTATCCCAAGTAATGTCTCCAACCAGTACACCCAAAACGCAGTCCAGAATAATTTATAAATGGTCATTCAAGTGGTCAATTACGCTAGCTAAATTCATCAAAAATGTCATTGTGTAGAGGTAAAATTAGAGAGAAAAAGAAAGACCAGATGTATAAAAACCTCACAACAAATTCGTCAGGAGAAGCATTAAAACCACAGACGACATTTCATTAAATATGCAAAGATCATTTCATCAAACGCAGAGCGTAATAAGAGGATCGAGGAAGGAAGGGATAAATAATCGTAGAAGTACTCAATCGCCAGAAGGTGCCATGACCATCAATCAACCAATAACAATCAACAGGGGTAGACAACTAGGCGACACATCCTTTGCTCATCATCCACGCACATAAAAGTCAGGCGTTTAGATACATAGGTCTATTAACACCGAAGTGACAACCATAGATCAGGCTCCTAGCCGACTGCTCAGGCGTGGACTGATGAGTTGGGGACGAAGGTAAAAATTTATAAACCGCAAATCATCAAAAATCAATAAAACCATAGGATGGTCAAGACATACAGGGATCGAAATCCAAGGGAATCAATCCACAGTGAGATTAAGGCTATGGGGAAAATTAGTTATCAATTAAAATGCTAAGTCAACCATTTTATTTACCCAATTAACATACAGACTAAGAGCGTAAAGTATAATAATAATCTATCATGCAGAAATAAAAGAAGCATGCCGTAACCCAAGTAGCCCACTCTGAGTTGTTGTCCCGGACGCTCCATGAAACTTCCGCTTGTCGACCGATGAGACTTCACCGGTACCTCCAAACCAACACTAGGGGTACTCTTCTTTCCCCTTAGCCCCTTGAGCTGCAAAGGGGCCATGCACACTGAACCAGAGATCAAATAGCTCCCAGCTTGCCTCACAAGGCCGAGCTACCACTCCTCACCAAGCTCAGAATCCCAACTCCCACAAGCTAAGTCAGTCATTTCTAAAATTATGCAGCGTAATGTTACACATCACAGAAGACATCCATCATCCTCCTCCTCTTCCCTCATTTATATATACTTTCTAAGTCAATTACTTTCCCAAAATCCCTTTCAATTTATTGTTCAATAATTTAATTCATAATAATCCTCCCCGTACATGTCACCCATCCCCTTCATTGCACCATAATTTAATTTCCTTAATTAATTAATTACCCCTATTTCCCTCACCCACCTAAAATCATTCCTAGAATCCCTCCTAGGTGTCCCCATATTCCCTTACACGTTTTAATGACTTTCCCCCTTACTAATTTACTAGTTGAGTTTAATTTAGAAAGTTCTTAAATGCTACATACGTTACTAAGTTATACTTTCTGCTTTTTCCTTGTGTTTCTCCTTTCTTTTTATGTTTCCCTCTTTTTCCTAGTTTCCTAATTCTTCTAAATTTCCCTCTTTCCCTTTTCATTTAAAACTCAAAATGGCAGGTGTAGAAAATTACCTTTTTCCCTTTTTGTTTTTAATTATTAAATTTTAATTAACAAGAGAAATAAAACAATCATTTCTCTTTTAAATTTTAAATCCCTCAATAATTTGATTTTAATAATTTAATCAAGCTTCTTTCCCCCCTTCCGTCACATGTTTAATGAAGATTATTATTATTTTATTTTTTCCACAAGTATTACTTTAGACGTAGATTTTAATTTTCGAGGTTGGGCGACATTTTATTAGGGAATTTGTTTTTAAAACTTTCTTATCACAAAATTCATTCTAAGGCCATCTAGGTTTAATAACTTATTAGTTAACAATGCGACATGCCCTTCAGGACACACTAGGTGCTCCAAGGGTGCCACTAGCCTCCTTTTGTTTCCCTTGCGCGACGTGCCCTTCAGGATGCACTATGTGCTCCAAGGGTTCCACTCGCCTATTCTCATTTTTTTTTCTTGTGCGACGTGCCCTTCAGGACGCTGTCTATTCTCCAAGGGTGCCACTCGCCTCTTGACTGACTTGGTAGACATAAAAAACCATTGGAGTCAATACTTCGTCAGGTGATCTTGTGGGAGACTAAGGACTTCTAAGGAATAAATCCCCTTCGTTATTGTGCACCGCTTAGAATCATCGTGAGTGACTGTCACAGTCTTCCCTCACAACATCGTGGGTCTTCTCGAACTAGGTAATCATTAACCTACACTTTGAGCCACAGTGGGAGTGCTAGTAGGATGTGGCAGGGCTGTTGTCCACACCTCTCCCTCAATGTCTTTGGTAGTCGTGAATGACCCGTCTACTCCACATGGAGTCTGGTCGGAAAGATATTGTCAGCCTGCATCATCAACGAATCATTTCAGAAGTAATGTCCATAATCATATCATCTAACAAGATGCACAAATGTCATATATACAACAATCAAACCCTCATTGTCCACTCCCTTACTCGGTCTGTAATCCAAGGGGTTTCATCGATGCCTCTACATCCTTGAGGTCCAAAATCCTGCACACTTAGGAAAATCAAGTCAATAGTACCTATCTATGTCAATACAACAAAATAACATGTAATCAATCCATAATTACTCATAATCATAATCAAAATTACAATAGTATAATAATCTGGATCACTTGCAAGAAGGTGTCCTCAAAGAATAAGTTTTCTCAGTGCATGCAAGAGAGAGATGTTACATACACCCCCTCTTGGTCTAAACTTTGTCCCAAATTTTCACAGTATATGTGCCGAAATAATGTGTATCACAATATCATAAGTCTATCTATCCAACAAAAATGGAAACTGTTGGTGCATATCATATGCGTCCTCCGAGGTCGTTGGGTGCAGACTATAGTTGTCCCACTGGACCTTGACCTCATCTATTGTTCGACGTTGTAGTTGTCGAATGCGATGATCCAGGATGTGGATCGTCTCAGCCGTGAGCACACCCTCATCTGACACCCACAAGGTGCTAAAGTCAAAACATGTGTAGGATCACTAATCATAAAGTCTCAAACAGAGACGTGAAAGACATCATTCATATGCCTCAAGAATCAAGCAAGGCTAGTCATTAGGCCACGAGCCTCTCTTTTCCATAGTCTCATAGGATCCCATGAACCTAGGAGATAAATTATCCCCTTTTACAAACTTGATCGAACTCTTATGCGGTTTCAGCCGCAAAAATAGTCAATTGCCACATCGTAACTACGTTCGACATGACGTGCATCGTCATAACTCTTATGTCGATCCTGTGCTTCCTTGATACTTTGTCTTATAGTTTTCCTTTAATCTTCCATGTCTTGGATTTCTTTCGGTCCCACCAGGACCCTATCCTCAAGCCGACCCCAACTCAAAGGTGTCCGACACGGTTTCCCATAAAGAAACTTGAAGGGCACCATCTTAATGGTCCTTTGGTAAATGTTGTTATAAGCGAATTCTACCAGTGGCAAGAATTCTTCCCAATGCTTCTATTGGTCCATCACGTACATGCGCAATAGGTTTTCCAAGCTCTGGTTTGTTTGTTCGGTCTGCCTGTCAGTGTCTGTGTGATACATAGTACTAGAGTTAAGTCGGGTTCCCAAGGCCTCTTGGAAACTAGTCCAAATCGTCTAGTAAACACCGATCCTCGATCCGATATAATCCTCTTAGGTATGACATGTAGCCTCACAATCTCACTGATGAAAACTAGAGCTATATTAGGTGCATGATGCGTCGTAAGCACGGGAATAAAATGAGAACTCTTCGCCAAAGTGTCGACTAACACAAAAATCGAGTCGTGTCTCCTTGTCGTTAGTGGCACTCCAACAATAAAATCCTTCGAAACAACCTCCCATTTCAAATTTGGAATAGCGTGTGGCTGTAGTAATCTTGATGGATGTTTATGTTCATCCTTTACCTGCTAACATTCTAGACATATGGCCACATAGTTAACTATGTCTTCCTTCATTCCCTTCCAGAAGAATAAGGGTTTAAGGTCCACCCTCATCTTCATGACTCTTGGGTGAGCTAGGTTCATTGCTCTGTGAGCCTCATTTAGGATCAAACTCCTCAACTCCTCGTTCGGTGGTACGTAAATCCAATTTTTAAACCTCAATAGTCCATCGTTGTCAAACGAAAATCCTTCGAATCTTGGTACCATCATTGTGTTTTGTTTGATAAAATCCTTGACCTCTTTGTACCGGTCATCGACACACTATAAGGTTAGAATATTTTCACGTAGAGTTTTCTAAAGAGGCAACACTGAAAAGATGCGTGGTCTTCGACTCAATGCATTTGCCACTTTGTTCACTATTCCTTTTATGTAAGAAATCTCAAAATCGTACTCGCTAAGCAATTCCGACCAACGTCGTTGTCGCGAATTCAGGTTGCTTTGCGTAAAGATGTGTTGTAGTCCATAGTGGTCCGTATTTAGTTCAAATTTTCATCCAACTAGGTAGTGTCTCCAAAACTTCAAGGCATATACAATGACTAACAACTCCAAATCGTGTGTCACATAGTTCTCCTCATGCCTTCTCAGTTTCCTTGAGTTGTAAGCAATCACTCGACCGTATTGCATCAAGACTCTGCCTAAGCCTTCCTTGGATGCGTCAGTGCATACCAAGAAGTCTGCGTCCATGTCAGGGACCTTTAGTATCGATGTCGTTGTCAAAAACTCTTTGAGCCTCCTAAAAGCTTTCTCACGTTTATCGGTCCAAACAAACTTCTTCTTCTTCTTCTACAACTCCGTGATTGGATTTTCTATCTTTGAAAATCCCTCGATGAATCGTCGATAGTATCCTACTAAACCCATGAAGCTGCGCACTTCTAGGACATTCGTCGACATAGGCCATTCCATAATAGCCTCGACCTTTGTCGGATCCACGGTGATACCTTCACCGGAGATGACATGCCCTAAGTAGTGAACGAGCATTGGGACAACTTCCCATACAATTTGTGCTCTCGCAGACATTGTAGTACCAAGCATAAGTGTTTGTCATGCTCATTCGTCATCAGAGAGAAAATCAAAATATCGTCTATGAATACTTGGACGAACTTGTCCAAGTACTCACGGAACCCCGTTCATCAAACTCATAGATACCCCTGGGGCATTTGTTAGTCCATATGGTAAAACAATAAAATCGTAATGTCCAAACCTCATATTAAAGGTGGTCTTAGGGACGTCATCCTCCTTGATACGCAACTAGTGATATGCTGATCGCAAATCGATCTTGGAAAACACTGTCACACCCTTCATCTGATTAAATAAATAATCAATCCTTGGCAGTGGATACTAATTATTTATCGTTTCCTTGTTCAAATGATGGTAGTCAATGCAGAGTTTCCATGACCCATCCTTCCTTCATATGAAAATAACAAGCGCAACGCACGGTGACACACTAGGATGTATGAGTCCCAGGTCTAGAAACTCCTTCAGTTGCATTCTCAACTCCTATAGCTCAGGGGTTTACATACGATAAGGCGTTCTTGCTAATGGTTCATTCCACGATTTTAGTTCTATGGTAAATTCCTATTCCTTCTCCAGTGACATCCCAAGTAATTCCTCTGGGAAGATGTCTGCAAACTCTCTCACCACCAGAAGTTGTTCTATACCTTCCGCTACTCCCTTCTCGTTTAACTCAAGGATCACATAAATATAACATCCCTTGCACATGCTCTTCCGTAGATGCAAGGAAGATATGAACCTCAGGGAAACCCCCTAGTTCCATCCTACGATCACGCGTCTCTGTCCCTCATCATCGACCAATATCAACCGTTTCGTCTTACAGTTGAGTATCGCCTCAAGCGATTCCAACTAGTCCATACTGATTACGACGTTGTAAGATCCTAAGATCATGACATACAGGTTGGCCCTGGTGAAAAACTCTCCCCAGTTAAGGGTACAACCCGTAACCTTTCCTCCAACCTTCTGTTTGGTTCCCAAAGCCATCTTTACAAGCTAATCTCATCCTGTTCGACTTCCTTCAACTTAATCCTTTTTAACGCTGTACCAGAAATGAAACTCTCGGTAGCACCAGGATCTATCAAATACTAAGGTTCTGGTCAGCGATGGTACCTGACGTCTCGAGCGCAGTTGACTAGTGCTTTGCCCGACAGTTATTCACCGCTACATGAATCCGATGGGCCTTGCCCAAAACTCCCACGGTAGTGGGTCCGGCTGATCCAGATGCTCCGACCCCTTCATTTGGGCAATAATGTTGGTAATGTGGCTCCCCACAATCCAACACACTTTATTTAGTCCAGTAATCCTGGTACCCAAAGTAGAAGCTGATTTCTAATAATAAGGCCCAACTTAAAATTCTTGACCTTAAGTTTCTTGACGATTTGGTGCAGAGCATACCGAAGCAGCTCCAAAATGGGCCTCGTACTTGGGCACCATGCAACTACCTTGTCGCAAGGCATCGAACTCGTTGAGCTAATGCCTTATGAATTGCTCAGAAATATACCTCTCCTGGAACCGTTCCTTGAATAGTTCCCAAGACATGTCATCGAAGGCCATGTTCAAAAGAGGCAGGAGTGTACTCCACCATAGAAGAGCACTCCCCTTCATTTGAGGACCGCCATGCAGACCTTCGTTCAGGAGGTCATAATCGCGAAGCGTGAAGCACAACGCCTTGATCTACAACCATGACTTGACGACACAACGGTCTGTGACACTCGTAAACTTGAGACTAAACTCTCTCGAGTTCTCGGTGGATTCTAACGGTACCAACTAGGGCACGTTGTGGACCCTTAGGGGTACATGAGCCCTGGCCTCATCTCAGTACCGATGGTGAATTAAGGCCCTTTAATATTACCAAGAAGGGCCTTGTCAGACCATCATCATCCCTTACAACAAATGAATCATGCCCAAGGAATTTCTCTTCCCCTTAGGGGTTCGACTCTGAGGGTGCAGGAACTTCTGGAGGCATCACAACTCCTTGCATGACACCATGTTGTGAACCTTTGAGGCGTCCTCTAAATGCGATCACTACATGGACACATTAAGGTTTAACGCAAGGGTTGATAATCACAAGTTTACTGCAGTGGAAAGCTTGGCGATCCATAGTCACAAGGTTGAACCCGCTCTGATACCATATGTAATGACCCCTATCATTACAACAACAAGCTAAGAAAAGCGCATTTTTTTTTTTTCTTTCTAGGCAAGAAGGCAACGACGACAATAGTTAACCACACAACTGACGATGAACGAAAGAACGCAGTCTAGGCAACAAGAAAATATGACTCTAAACACTAGCGCATCGGGCAATTGGGTGAAACATGCATGAATCAAAGAAGAACTGACCTCTTGCCCAACACATCACACGAAGACACCTACCAGCTAAGGACAACATCCACAATCTCGACATGACAACCTCGTCGGAACAAACGCCCACCGCGAAAGCTCAAACTCTAGCCAAGTTATCATTCACCTCATTTTGTTGGGGCGCACAATGATCCCATCATCTAGGATCATGTCGTCCTCAAGCGATAGGCGCGACAATATCCCTGGCCTAGCATAACCTATTTGGATTGATGACTTAGGAACAACCAACATGCTAGGAGATCGAATGCACAGTCGAACGCCAAGACGACTAACCCCAGCCCCGAAATGACAAGTCCACAAGACGCGCAGAAATTTGGCAATTGTAACATTCCTACAACCAATTAAATCCCAGACGTAATGAAATCTAATGCGACAAACAAAACTCTGTACACCTTAAATAATAGTTATCAACAATTAGCTTAGTGCAACTATTTTTCCAATTCCAACATCGGATGAGAAGGTTCTTAAGGAGGACTCGTGATCCTTCAACTATAACACAATGGGAGCAACCTTTTAAAACAAGTGAAAACCCCCTAATTAAAACCGAAGGGATATCCTTTAAACTGAACACTATAATAGATGGTTGTCTACTAGATCATTGTTATCATCATAAGAAGTGTTGTCTTAACCTAACAACATCAATATGAATGCGGTCCAAAAATTAACGATGTTACAAAATAAAAACACTATTTGGGTATGTAAATCGTGGTTAAGGAGATGGAAAAAATAGTATTGCAATCATTAAATCACTATCATTATAATTAGCAAGGGATGTATTGCAGTCGTTAAATTTCTATCATTAAGATGAATTATTCTCCTTTAAGTGTAAATTTTGTTGTCCTTGAAGGTATGTGCTGAAATAAATCGACTTGTTGTTGCTGTCCAAAGGAGGTATGGTTTCACAGTCTTGTAGATACCAGCAATGATGAGTTAATAGGATAATAAACATAGAGCTTATTACGGTTGTTCCCGAAAACGTTGTCATTACCTAAAAATTATTGCCGACCATAATCATAAAGCAGCTCATGTGCTACACAATTAATGTGCTAACACTCCAAAACATCGTTATCTATTCAGCATTGACGCAACAACTCACACCTAGCCAAAAACAATCACAAATGCAGCAGTTACACAACCTCCAAAGCAACCATAAAGTTCGTCATGCAATGACCAGACCATTGATGGATAAACTATAAAGCCATGGTTAATACATACAGGTGTCTAACCATGATCATATATGGGAATGCTAAGTGGAAACCGGGAAAAGTTCCCCAATAGGGGGTGACAGGTTAATCACTAAAAGCTCCAAGAAAAACATAGGTATGTAGCTGATTCACAGACCTGAGATATGCATGAAAATCGTTAAACTACCCAGTCATAAATGCAATAAATTAACTAGCCCAAACACAGGAAACTCAGTGACCCAACGTTGTTATTCACAACATCACTGCAATAGATTTGTTGTCAGTCAACTGCATGCCATAAGTTGGATGTCAAAATTTTTGTTTGCATAATAATTAAAACACTGTCAAAGATCAAGGGGTATTTGTTGTTGTTAAAGACACCACCAAATTCCCATAGAAACTGCATCAATCACACAACAAAAATGCCCATTTATGCTACTCAATACACAAGAACACGCTACCCAAAAACAAGGAGGACATGTGACCCAATACATAGTAACATTTCGCCCACCATACACCACCGTTTGCATGCTAAATCGCATGATAACATCTCGGTTGGATCATAGACAGATGGACTGTTGGCCACTACTTTTTCCTCTTCTTTGCTGAAATAATAAAACCAACATCAAGAAAATAAATCTGTTGTCGGTGACCATTTGTCCTCTTCTTTGTTGAATTAATAAAACCAACGGGGAGAAAATCGCATCACAAGGGAAAAAGGGAATTCTCGGGTTGCAGGTGATTGTATTCAAAAAAAATGAAAATTTTATTTGCGATGATAGATTCCAATCTGATAATTAAAATTTACAGAGCCTAACTCCTCTCACACAACAATGGATAAACAATAAAATGATTTCTCTTTCATAATTGATCCGGTATACTATCCCTGTAATTTGAATGTAAATCGATAGCTAAAATTTAACTATAATTTTGCTGACTACAACGTTGTCTCTTAAATATTTGGTACTTGTTCCAGAGCGGTCAATATTAAAACACAGTTCAAAATAAGATGGAAACGCCGCATACATAGGTGTTGAAATGCAGTCTAAACCTGTGTTGAGAATGCAATCAATTTAATCGTTGCATGAAGTAAAACTTGTCGAGTAAATTGAGATAAGTAATGCATCAATCCAGAAGAAGTAAAAAGAAAAAAACAATCACTTAGACAACTTGTTAAACACAAAGATATAAAAATGGGAGTGATGCCAAAATTTCGTGGAGCAGAAGTCTGTTGTATGCCAAGCAATTCCTTGTTGTGCCTTGCAATTCAATCGTTTTGTTCTAAAGAAAAATGCAGTCCCAACAATAATAAAAATGCCTCGAAAATGCACTAAACTAGGTAATGATTGCAGCCAAAAAGAAGGGTGAAGATTGCATAGTATCCCAAGTAATGTCTCCAGCCAGTACACCCGAAACGCGGTCCAAAATAATTTATAAACGGTCATTCGAGTGGGAAATTATGCAAGCTAAATTCATCAAAAATATCATTGTGCAAAGGTAAAATCATAGAGAAAAAGAAAGACGAGTTGTATAAAAACCTCACAGCAAATTCGTCGGGAGAAGCATTAAAAACATACATGACATTTCATTAAAGACACAAAGATCATTTCATCAAACACAGAGCGTAATAAGCGGATCGCGAAAGGAAGGGACAAATAATCACATAAGTACTCAATCGCTAGAAGGTGCCATGACCATCAATCAACCAAGAACAATCAACAGGGGTAGATGAATGAGCAACACATCCTTCGCTCATCATCCACACAAAGAAAAGCAAGGCGTTTAGATCCATAGGTCTATTAACACCGAAGTGACGATCGTAGATTAGGCTCCTGGCCAACTTCTCATCCATGGACTAATGAGTTGGGGATGAAGGAAAAAACTTATAAACTGCAAATCATCAAAAATCAATAAAACCATAGGATGGTTAAGACATGCAGGGATCAAAAGAAAAGGGAATCAATCCATAGCGAGCTTAAGGCTATGGGGAAAATCAATCATCAATTAAAATGTTAAGTCAACCATTTCATTTACCCAATTAACATATAGACTAAGAGTGTAAAGTACACTAATAATCTACCATGGAGAAATAAAGGAAGCGTACTGTATCCAAAGTATCCCACTTTGAGTTGTTGTCCTACACACTCCATGCAACTCCCACTTGTCGACCAATGAGACTTCATCGGTACCTCCCAGCCAACGGTAGGGGTACTCTTCTTCCCCCTTAGCCCCCCGAGCCGCAAAGGGGCCACGCACACTGAACCAGAGATTAACTATATCCCAGCTCGCCTCACAAGGCCAAGCTACCACTCCTCACCGAGGTGGGAACCCCAACTCCCACAAGCTAAGTCAGTCAAGTCTAAAATTCTACAGCGTAATGTTACGCATCATAGAAGATATACATCCTTCTCCTCCTCACTCCTTTATATAGATTTTCTAAGTCAATTACCTTCCCAAAATCCTTGTTAATTTATTGTTCAATAATTTAATTCATAATAATCCTCCCCATACATGTGTCACCCATCCCCTTCATTGCACCATAAATTAATTTCCTTGATTAATTAATTACCCCTATTTCCCTCACCCACCTAAAATCATTCCTAGAATCGCTCTTAGGTGTCCCCATATTCCCTTACACATTTTAATGACTTTCCCCCTTACTAATTTACTAGTTGAGTTTAATTTAGAAAGTTCTTAAATGCTAGATACCTTACTAAGTTAGACTTTCTTCTTTTTCCTTGTGTTTCCCCTTTCTTTTTATGTTTCCCGCTTTTTCCTAGTTTCCTAATTCTTCTAAATTTCCCTCTTTCCCTTTTCATTTAAAACTCAAAATGCCAGGCGTAGAAAATTACCCTTTTCCCTTTTTCTTTTTAATTAATAAATTTTAATTAGCAAGAGCAATAAAACAATCATTTCCCTTTTAAATTTTAAATCCCTCAATAATTTGATTTTAATAATTTAATCAAGTTTCTTTCCACCCTTCTGTCACATGTTTAATAAAGATTATTATTATTTTATTTTTTCCACAAGTATTACTTTAGACCTAGATTTTAATTTTAGAGGTTAGGCAACATTTTATTAGGGAATTTGTTTTTAAAACACTTTTATCACAAAATTCATTCTAAGGCCATCTAGGTTTATTAACTTATTAGTTAACAATGCGATGTTCCCTTCAGGATGCACTAGGTGCTCCAAGGGTGCCACTCGCCTCCTTATGTTTCCCTTTCATGACAATCCCTTCAGGATGCACTACATGCTCCAAGGGTGCCACTCACCTATTCTTGTTTTTGCTTCCTGTGCGACATGACCTTCAGGACACACTCTATGCTCCAACTGTTCCACTTGCCTCTTGACTGACTTGGTAGACATCAAAAACCCCTGGAGTCAATACTCCTCTAGGTGATCTTGTGGGAGACTAAGGGCCTCTAAGGAATAAGGCCCTCGCCTTATTGCGTGCCCCTTAGAATCATCATGAGTGACTGTCGCAGCCTGCCCTCATGGCATCGTGGGTCTTCTCGAACTAGGTAATCGTTAACCTACAGTTAGAGCCATGAAGGGAGTGTTAGTAGGCTATGGCAGGGTTGTTGTCCACACCTCTCTCTCAACGTCTCTGGTAGTCGCGTGTGACCCCTCTACTCCACATGTGATTCTGGTCGGCAAGCTATCGTTAGCCTACATCATCAACGAATCATGTCAGAAGTAATATCCATAATCATATCATCTAATCAGATGCACAAATGTCATATATACAACAATCAAACCCCCATTGTCCACTCCCTGACTCGGTCCAGAATCCAAGGGGTTTCATCAATGCCTCTACATCCTCGAGGTCCAAAATCCTGCACACTCAGGAAAATCAAGTCAATAGCACCTGTCTATGTCAATACAAGAAAAAAACATGTAATCAATCCATAACGCCTCATAATCATAATCAAATGTCCAATAGTATAATAATCTGGATCACTTGCAAGCAAGTGTCTTCAAAGAATAAGTTTTCTCAGTGCGCGCAAGAGCAGAACGTTACACTGCAATTGATTTTAAGACCCATTGGCCTAGCTCCATGATTTCATGATCCTGGTCCAACAAATCTATAAAATCAAAACCTCATTGAGCTGAAATACCTAGCCTAATATATTTTTCCTTCTCCGGTAACCTTATTGACTGTGATTATTGAGAGATCCCTCTCTAGTTTGGTAGGGCTATATACCAAACCAAAATCTTGGTCTGAGGTTACCTCTGTCGGTCTCCTTCTCAACCTTGGGAGAATTGGTGGAGTGATAACACACCCTACAAGGGTCCATGGGTCACAAGCATCATAACAATTAAGCCACATCTAATAATAAAACCACCCAAACATGTGCATCAAACCCCCCTTTCAAACTAAACAAATTCTCAAAGACATTATACAATTTGTCAAATTTAGGTGTGGGAGAGGTGTCAAGGCATCCTATTGGGATAGTCAGTCTTCAAGTCAAAGGTGTTTCCTAAGAGAAACCCATCAAGTAATGTATGAGTGTGAGGTGGAGTGGGTAAGACTTTTGGGCATGGGGTTCATGACATACAAGGGATCGCAGTGTCTCATTTATGGGTGCCTTTGTATAGGGTGTGTTGCCCTTCGTCCGTAGTGCAATATTTTTTCCAAGCCCATTCATTTCCATTAATTAATTAAAGTCCAGAACAATTGGGTACTCCAAATGGGTAACATAGAACTTACGAGGCAGTACCCAATGTCACTTGAAGGGAGGGGTACACAAAGTTCCATAGGGCTAAAGTATATCATGTAACACACTTGTGTAGATACTTCAACAAGTGGGACATCTATATAACGTGAATTTTACTTTTGCAGATATTATTATTTTGACAGATAACAATTCATTGTTTCTCAATACCTCTTGGGCGAGCATCTGGAAGGTTCATGATTTGGATTTTATATTTTTCCAACTACTTTCCCCTGTGGGCCTTTAAGCCCTTCTTCTCATGAAATGAGGTACAATCCCTTCTTAGGTCAGTACACCCGAAAATCTCGAAAGATAAGAAGACAAAGGGGAAGAAGTATGGAAGGTGACAAGTATGATCGGGAATGGATGATGAATCTTCAAGGAACCCCCCAGTATCACCCTATTCCTGAGGGTGACCAACTTACTAGGACAAAATGATACCCACCAAGGTTAAATAAGGAAAAGATTATAAATTCCAAGAAAATGTGTTGTAATGAAGAAAGATTCTTTGGAACATGTTCAAATGCTTCAAATATCAGAGTGACACTTACCATCATACTCAGACTCATTACCTCATGGATCAAGACCCATTTCCTTTTGGGACCATGCCAGTGTGGTGGATGTCACTCGTGATGTGTAGAATGCATCAATGAAAAGAAGGGCCCTCTGGGGCTATGCTCCATCCATCTAGCTCTTGACACTCCATGAATGCAACTGGTGGACCTCAAGACATAATATCCTTAGTTACCCCTAGGTTGGGGGTAACATGAATCAAATACTCTATTGGGGAAACCATTTTTTTTTGTAGTAGAGTACTTTATATGTCTAGTGTAATAAAATGTAGCTAGTGAAGGAGAACACGACACTATACCTTTAATGAAAAGTGACATGAAACCTTCATGAAGGGGTAACCTCTGCTTTCTGGGAAACATTGGAGAGATGTATGACCACTGACATCAATTGGTATGGAACAACAAAAAGAAAACATGCTTGTAATATGATTTGGAGGAATGAAATGCATGTAAGTAATGATGGTTAAAGCTTAACCTGGGAGGGTGTTTATCCTTCCTTGTATTTTCTGTATTATTTCTCTCTTTTGAAAGCATTTGTTGATACCTATGTCACAAGGTTTATCGAAATTCAACCTTGAGATTCAGAATTTGGTGAACCTAATGAGGTTCGTTGAACCTCATGGCCGTTGAATATTTGCATCTCGAGCTTATAAACTCATCTCAGAGCTCAAGCTCATAATCTATCCTTGCAATTTCCATGGCCATAATAACACTTGTATTTATTGATGTTGATTTTTTACTATTTATTGATGTTGATTTTTTGAATTTTATTATTTACATGAATTTATTTATTTTTCCGATTTTAATCTATAAGTGTTACACACAGATGTTACACGTCTCATCCATACTAGGTTGCATAATGCACCTCACTTCTCTTATTGCAATCATAAGTTACATTGAATATAGTTGAGTTTTAGGAGGGAAAACCTTACAATGCTATGCTTCGATAACATGGACTTTTCAAAGCTATTATGAGCTCCAAATGTTACTAGAAGAAAACATTTTCTTGTAAACAACTTGCAATGTATAAAAAGAGTATGGTATATAGATAAAAATGGTTATGTTTTTCTTGGCACAACAATGCCATATTTTTGGCTAGTATCATTATCTAGCCATAACAAATTCCATGAACATGTGGAGAATTTTGTTAGTGCATGTAGAGTATATTTTGAAATATTCTCCTTGATTGTATATAGAACTGATAATGGTACATATAATGCGATATTTTTTGCTAGTATCATTATCTAGCCATAACAAATTCCATGAACATGTGGAGATTTTTGTTAGTGCACGCAGAGTATATTTTGAAATATTCTCCTTCATTGTATATAGAACTGATAATGCTACATACAAGAAATACAAAATTATCTAAATATCATACATGGGTGACAAGTGGGTAAAGGGAATCGAAGAATCAAGAATGATATATGAAAGTGGAATAAGATGGATACCCTGTTGTGTCAATGAGCTGATAACTACATAATTTGTCCATGAATTTTCTGGTTTAATTGTGAATAAATTTGTATGCCATCATGTTTTGAGCAAGGGAACGAACATACTTAAGAATTAGAAAAAAATGAGAGCCTTATTCTATGGAAAAATGGAATTCCATTGTGTTAATTGTTAATAGGAACATTTCCATTATACATAGGGGATTGTAGCAATTTGCAGTAGAAAAAATTAAAAATATGCATAAGCATTATCAGAAAATGAGAAGCCTTGATCTATGCAAACATGGAGTCCATTGCACTCTATGTTAATAGACATGTTTGCATTATAAATAGGGGGATGGTAGCAATATGCGGTAGGAAAAATTAAAAAAATGTCATTCTCTCCATTATCTACCTATGAATACTTAGTATGGGAAGGCATATTCAAATGGTTATTTATGTTTCTGTTATTTATTATAGCATCCAATTATTTGAACATATTAAACACATGTGTGGAAGAGAAAGGATTGGACAATGATAAGGAAAGAAAAAAGGAACAAGGGACATAATTTTGGTTTAGTTTTTAGTTTTTTTAAATGGTTTAGTCTTGAATATTTTAATGTTTTTAAATTATGTTATATTCCTAATTATTCATATTTCAAAGAAATGGAGTTTCCCCTTGTTTGAATCTTATCCTTTACATGGATATCATCCAAATGGTAGACATGGATATATATAAAAACATGTCAAGTTGGAAACCCTATAATTTATTGAACCCAACCTTGAATTTTGAAATCATAGTCCACTAATTGGAAATTGTTTTACCATTGTTCTAACATGGAAAAGTGTGAAAGTTGAGTTGTCGTCTTAGTCTTTGTCAATTACCATGGATATTGTAAAATATATGCATTCAATTTATTTTCTGTAATTTTGCTATCTTTTGACTTTCTATTGATAGGGATGGCCAATCCACCCCTGGTGGATGGTGTGTAGAGAGTTGAGAAAATGGGAGAGATACCTGTGCAATTGGAGGAGATCTTGTAGTTTTCAAACTGGATCTAGGTGACAAAAGACTAGAAAGGTTACTAATGAAATTATTAGCACCTAAAAAATTTAATGCTAAACAATGTGTATGGCCTTTAGATACTTGTGCTAACTTGTGACACATGAAATTATTCTAGCCAAAAATGTGAAACACAAATATATCCTCTAATGTTGTCATATATAATGCGCTTATTGATTGTTTCAGTAAGGGAGGCAAGTTAGATGAGGCTAGGAAGTTCTTCCACTTTAAGTTCTTCCACAAAACCATCGATTTGCAAAATGGAGCATTTGAACATCAGGTTGTGGGTCATCATTGTTGTTTGGGGTTGTCCTCCAACTAGTACTAGTAGGAAACATCTGTAATGATTGTTTCTATTCATCATTGCTAGGTCGGGTGGATTTTCAAATTTCATTCTTAGATATTGAAAGTATCCTCCAATATTAATATGAATGGCACTATTTAGTAGGCATTCACTTTGTATTATATAAGGACATCTTACAAGGATATATGCATGCATTTTCTCTTAATATTGATGGGCATGGTCATTTGAAGATAACGCATGTTGTAGATTGTAGAGATTACTACCATGTATTTAGGGACCTGTGCTAGGATTCTAAGAGATGCTAGGTAGGGTTGTTGAAAACTAGTTTCAGTAGTATATTTTCTTTTGGTAAGGCCATATGAGATAATTACATAGGATTCATAAGTGATCATCTCTGGTTTCAAATTGGGTCCTTTAAGTAGAGATCTATAATATGCAAGAGATGAGATTTAATTTTTTTAGTTTGGGTAAACACTCTTTCCGACCTATGGGGAGCTATGAATCCCATCTACCCATTATCATGGTCCTGCTTCAAAACAAAGAGCTATCAATCTAAGCAAAACAACATCTTGTTTCAGGGCTTGATGCACACTAGGGTTTGAACCTGGTTCAATTTACATGGAAACAACCTATCTCAACCTCTATACCAGAGCCCAATGGACATCTTCAAGGACTGGAATTGATTTTGTGAAACTATATTCTATATTTGTATCTTGTTCGACTTATTTTATTATATTCTTTTAAGCATCTTTTTATTTTCCATTATTGTGCTTATTTTAGTATTCATTACTTGATAATGCAATTTTGGTTGATTGTACTATGCTAAGGTGTGGGTTTGTATTATCAAATTTATAGCTACTGAGAAATTTGATGCAATGTGTTGATTTTTGTAGATACATGGCAAAGACATTACTAAACAAGAATACCCTTTTGATACTCTCACAAATCAAATTCTAGTGAATCCTGTAACATTTCTGGAGGGTGCTTCCTACAATGTTGTTATATTTGATGGGTTGGCTATTGTTGGTGTTGCTACTGCATAAGCTATATTTGATGGTTCATGGAAATTATTTTTTATTTCCTTTTACTTTGTGGAATGACTTAATCATATTCACCTTTTATTATCTACTATGTTTATTTTATATGTTCTTTTAAAATACTTATTGGTTATTTAGAAATGGCAATGAGCTGTACTTAACTAAGGGAAGAAAAAAATGGTCTTTGCACTAGGTTCCTATGCATTCATCATAGGAGACCTATTAGCATGAGACCGACATTCCTCTAATGAAATTATACCTTTTATGCCAAGACTAAAAGAATATTACATATATCAAATGGAGGATGCGAGAATGTTTATTGCTCTATCATTGATGAAGTCAAAGTTGAAGAAAAAGATTGAAAAAAATCATTACATAGTTTCTACTAATAATGCACATGTTATGAAGAGTTTCATGTAACTAAGAAAGAGGTATGTTTATTGGTGCTTGTATCACATGGAAAAAATCATTTTCTATATAATTCATGATCATTTATCTCTTCATTATTTTTCTACAACTCAATTTTGGGAGTCATTATGTACTAGGATCCAAGTGACAGATATTGCATGTTATACCTTTAATCTATATTTTTTTCTAAGGCCTAATCTATGCCCAACATTTATTACAAATTTATGTGTCCCTTAACGTTTTTATGAGCCAATAAAAATATAAGGGATAAAAGTGACCTCTCTTCCTTGGAAAGGGGTCCTTTTTTGGTACAAATAGATAATTAGAGAGGAAGTCATGCATGGAATGTGACCTGCCAATATTCTTATACTTTTGGAGCTATTGATGGATAAAATTATGTGTGCGCCTATTTAGGAACATCCTATGATGAAATTGTATGAAGGGTTCTTTCATAATCGATGAATCAATAATAAATAATGCATACTAGAAGTGGTAGAGAAAATATTAATATCTCTTGAGCTTGACAAAAGTGGTGAACAATATCAACACATACGAACTTTGTGGTGAAATATCATCAAAATTGTCGAGGTATATACAAAGAGTGTACAATGAGAACCTTGACAAACACAACCCCTGATGCTTACAACATTGTCTAGAGTATGGACAAATTATGTTTCTTTTTCCAAATAGCTAAAATGAGTATATTATAGTTTAATGGATACATTTTCCTATTATTATATCTAGTTTTATACTTTATTGAAACAATCGCCAAGGCTTTACAAGGTTTTATAATTAAGTGAAATATTCGCCAATGTTTTACAAGATTTAATAACTCAGTGAAAGATTCGCCAAGATTTTACAAGATTATATAACTGAATAAAAGATTCGCTAAAAAATTATATATATATATATATATATATATATATATATATATATATATATATATATATATATTCTATTATTGATAAAATAGCCTTCAATTTTTCCTATGTATCATGGGGATTCACCCAATTATTATACATATACATTTAAGAAGGTTTCTTAAAATCACCCCTAACGAAGATGAAGGAAGACCTTAATCCTTTGTTCTTATGGAAGGGAATGAAATAATACATAGTTAGTTACATGGTGAAATGTCTAGAATGTCAGCAAGTGAAAGCTGAACAAAGACATCCAACAAGATTGTTTCAACCACACATTATTCCTGAAACAAAATGGGAAGTCATTTCTATGGACTTTATTGTTGGACTGCCACTGAAAGAAAGGAGACACGACTCAATTTTGTGCTAGTTGACACTCTGACGAAGAGTGCACAATTTCTTCTAGTGTGTACGATGTATCAGGTGCCAGACATAGATATAGTATTGTTCAATGAGATTATGAGGTTATAGGGTGTACCAAAAAGGATCATATCCGATCGGGGATTGATGTTTACCGAACGGTTTCGACTAGTTTCCAAGAGGCCTTGGGAACACAACTTAACTTTAGTACAACTTACCACCCAGAGATAGATGAACAAATAGAAAGAATGAGCCAAATTTTGGAAGATATGTTGCGTATGTATGTAATGGACCAACAAAAAAGTTGGGGAGACTTCTTGCCACTAACACAGTTTGCATACACCAACAATGACCATGGTATGATTAAGATAGCATCATTGAGTTTATTTACGGGTGATTGTGTCATACGCCATTGATTTGGAATCGAATTGAAGATAGGGTCCTGATAGGACTAAAAGTGATCCAAGAAATGGAAGAACAAATGCAATCAATAAGACAAAGGATTAAGGAAGTGTAGGATTGACAAAAGAGTTATGTTGATGCACATTGCATTGATCACAATTATGAAATTGGCAACAAAATTTTCTTATAGGTGAAACTGCACAAGAATTCAATCAAGTTGTGGAAAGGAAAGGACCAATGGCTTATCAACTAGCCTTACCTGATTGTTGAGGCATATGCACGATGTATTTCATGTATCTATTTTATGACATTATGTTAGCAATCCATCACATGTTTTGACATGAGTTCTTTGCAGGTGTCAGATGAGGGTGCTCTCTTGGCAGAGCTAATATGCATTCTATACCATCGCATTCAACAACTACGACATCAAATATTCAACCAGGTCAAGGTCCAGTGGAACAATTATATTCCACACTCGGCTACCTAGAGAGGACACATATGAGATGCGTCAATAGATTCCATACTTGTTTGATAGATCATATATTTAGATCTATGTGAGATACATTTATTTACTTGCATTTATATACTATACAAACTTCGGGACACAGTTTAAAACAAGAGGCAAGTATGTAACATCCCACTCTACTGAGCACACCTTTGTTGACATATCCTCGAGGACACTTGAGTGCAAGTGATCCAGTTATGGTATATTATGATATTGTTTTGATTATGGGTTATATATGATGATAAGGATGTATTGTTCCTTATGACTATTTTGATGTATATGTATTGGAAGATTCTATTTATGAGTTTTCTTGAGTGTGCAGGACAAATGACAGGTTATGTATGTTGATAGCATAAATGGACTTCCTTGGAATCCGGATTGAGTCAAGGAGTGGAGTGTATTTTGATTGAGTATTTCATTTTTCGCACATGTGACATACGATTGATTTCAATATGATTTATGTATATGGATTATTGACATTGTTTTTGATAGTGGATGCAGGCTTGATGATGCTTGCTAATCCGACTCACATAAGGAGTAGAGGGGTCATGCACAGAAACCAAAAATTGAGGGAGAGGTGTGGAAGTATCCCTGTCATAGCCTACTAGCAATCCCTCTGTGGTCTGAACTGTAGGTTAACGATTACCTAATTTGATAGGTCCACGATGTCATGAGGTTGGAATGAGACAATCGCTCACGAATATTTCTAAGGGGTGCACAATAATGCAGAGTCTGTATTCCTTAGAATCCCTTAGTCTCTCACAAGGTAGACTGAGTGGAGTATTGACTCCAAGGGTCAGAAAAACTTCCAAAACTAATCAACGGTGAGTGGAACCCTTGGATCAGAAAAGTGTGTCTAAAAGGGAACATCGCGTAATTAAAACTTGAGTCAATAAATCTAGGTGGCCTAGAAAACATTGAAATGATTAGACCTTGTTGGATTAAAATAATTAATTAAACAATGAATTTATTGATTATAAAGCCCAATAAAATTCTAAGCCTAATTATAAGACTAAGCCTAATTATAAGATTAATCCTAAGTCTAAGTTTAGTTAGGGGACTAAATAAAAATATTAAATAAATTAAAAGAATTCAGATAAATCAATTCTAGGAAAAATGTGAATAAAAATCTAAAGATTTGATAAAATGCACATGTGTGCATGAAATTAATAAATTGTATTTTTAAAATATAAGAAATAATAATATGAGAGAATAGGAGTACACATGGAAAAGAATATTGAGTCAACCTAACACCAGTCTAACTAGAAGAAGACTCCTAATCCAACTCTAACTAAGATCTAGTTAGGAGACACTCATTAAATGAGAATTTAGGGAACAAAGGGACAACTAAGAGCGAAAATAGGAACACATTGGGGAATGTGAGAAAAAATGATTTTAAAAATAAAATAAAAACGATAATCACTTGTGCAACTATGGGAGAGTGTGACAAGTGTGTGGTTGAATATTACTAATTAAATTAATTAAAAAGATAATTAGTTTGCATGAGAAAATGTGTCAATGGGGAAATTTCTATAAAACAAATGGTGTAGAAGAGAAAGGGATCTCTCTTTGGATGGCACTATTATGCTGCTAAAATTGTTTGAATGTGTTTTACTTGTGAGAGTTGGGATACCAAGCTTGTAGACAGAGAGTGGAAGCTCTACCTTGCGATGCAAACCTTGGAGATATTTTTTGTTAGTTTCTTGTTTGTGGCTCCTTTGCATCTCAGAGGGCTAAGGGGGAAGAAAAGTACCCCTAGAATTGGTTGGGAAGTACCAGTGAAGTCTCAGTGGTTAGAAAGCGGGAAAAAGGAAGGAACGCAAGGCATTGAGGGACTTCCTCAATTATCCATATTCAACGGTTCTGGTATTTTATTTTGAATTTGTATTGTAATGAGAGTAATTTGTAATTATAATTAAGTTTGTTCGCTACCATGTTATTTTATAAACATAAATTCAGAAATTAAATTGTCACTGCCAATTTAATTTACAGAAGCAGATTGCATATTTTCACTGGATCGTTGTTGAATTAAAATACGGCTTTTGAAATTAGAAATTCATATGGATTCCTTCAAGAAATTTGCATTTATGAAGAAAATAATTTTATTTTATTGTAAATTATGAGTATGAAATTCTTTTTTAATCACCACAGTTTTTAGTTGCTTTTTGGAATTAAAATTTGTAGTTCACTGCCAAATTAAATGGAAGAAATGAAATTTTAGAGCCTCTTTTGAATGCTGCCAAATTATTTTGCAACACAGAAGTTTCGAAGAATCTTATTCGCTACCATCTATAATTTTAGAACCTGATTTGATATTTATGAATTGCTATCAAAAAAATTTAATTTATGAGTTTGGAATTTCTTAATGTCTTTAAAAATCTATCTGTCAATCCAAAATTTTGAACTGGTATTTAGTCGCTGCAAAATCAATTGGTAATTCAGGAAAATAGAAATTTTGTATAGGCACTGCATAATTAAATAACATTTCTGGAGTTAAACAATTATGAACGTTGTCAATTTAAATTGCAGCTATTGATTCTTAGAAATTTACTACAACCCAGAACTTTGATACTCTATTTCATTGTCTTATAAATTTACAATTTGGAACTTAGAAATTTTTGCTGCCTAATTAATTTGTACACCCAAAACACTGAAATTGTTGGTTCGCTGTCAAAAAATATGCATGTAGATTTTTGAAGGTGTTAGGGTCTCTATCATATTTGAATTTGCAATCCTGAACTAAATTTGCTAATTTCGTTGTACAGTTCAATGGCATTACTGAAATTAAATTTGTATGGTCTTGCAAAATTTATTGGAAGTTCCATCAGTTAGAATTTCATAGAGTCTCTGTATATTTATGAATCTGAATTTAGAACCTCATGTGTTCGTTGAATTATTTATTGCAAATCATGTGTCTAGAGAACTTGTAATTAATATATTCCCATAGTATTAAAAATTTAAAGATCTGGAATGTATGGATTACTGCCAAATTAGAATACCACCTGAATGCAGAGATCCACTTGAATGATGTTGTTTGATTTGGTATTTTTCGAATGCGATTTTTTTTTAAAATATGCTAAGCTTAAAGTCGAGATTATATGTGTATGATTGCTATAAACCTTTCACAACATGACTTCCCTTGAGTAAAAATGCCTTGGTAATTATCCAATTCTATAGCATTCAAACCTTAAATTGGAATGTGATATTCATGAGGCAATTGATATAGGACCACTTACATCAGAGTAAATATAATATTTTAATTGCAAAAATACAAGATAGAGATTAAGAAATCATGTTAGGTATGCATGATATGATTGTTTTATATTTTCGGAATCACGACTCAACTTTTACCAATTGAGAATTGGTGTTGACACTTGTGATTAGAGGTTGAATTAAATGAAATTTGTGAGTCTAACCAGAAATGAAATTGATCATTTTCTGTTAGGATTAGTATGTGTATTATATGAAAATTTTAGTACTTTTGGCTGGAGAACTTAATGTGTGGATTCATCACATGTGTGTTAAATGGAATTTTTGTTATGCTTCACGATAGATGTTATACAATGTTCATGCTTGATTTATGTGAATACTGCTTAATGAGTTTTTAATCGTAGTCTATTATACTCTATGTTTAAGGATTTTATGAAGGGTATTGTTGTTTATTAATTCATGAAATTTAGAGTATGATTGTGGTTAAGGGAACTATATATCTCCTTGTTCTTCAAAACAGTCGCCAGTCCTGGGACCTTAAATGGTTAAAATCAACCAGATGAATCCTGGACTTGAGCATTGATTATGTGTCTTGGAGGTCATAACCTTGCATGATAGGTTGGGCGGGTAGCTTCCTTATGTTATCTGTATGGGATATGGTTGATTGAGTAATAGTGATGTTGTATTTGGATTCTTTATTGTGTGGTGATGTGATGATATTGAATGTGTTTCTTAATGTATGTTGTGACACAAATCACTTGTCCTAACAAATGTTTTATATATATATATATATATATATATATATATACTCACTTGTTTGATGTTGTAATGGAGGGGACGTTACAACTTGTGCAGGATTGAAGGTGAGTCGTATGAGGATCTTATCCTTAGATTCAAGTTAATATGTTTTCAATTTAAATATGATGATTTGTCTTCACAAATTGAGTTGATAGGATGGTTTAAACATGTTTCTTCTCTCCCTTGTATTAGTCATGATGAACTAGAAAATTTTACTATTGATGAACCTGTTGTTTCTTATCACATGGTTGATCCTAATCTTACCGTCAATTCAAAAAAATTTACAAAACAGTTTCAGGAAAACATGAATTCAGCCAATGAAGTCTTAACCCATCCTAGAATAGTTTTAAAATATAATACAATTGTTGTTAAATCGGATATTTTTCATGATTAAAATTAGATTTTTGGTATCATTATCAGTACTAATCATCCACAGATCTCAAAAGATATTGATATTTCTTTTCAAGAAGGGAGACCTTCATCCGGTCAAATTATTCCCATTCCTGAAAATGATATATGTGCTAAAGTAAACAATAGAGAAATGGTATTATAAACTCAAGCTCATTTTTTTTTTGATAATGATCATTCTGAGAATATAGATCCTTTCAATTTTATCTATTTCAATAGCCATTTTTCGCTATATCCTAATATTTTTGTTGATAACAATCTGTGTGAAATTCATTTAATAGTTCCTCGTTACACAGATGAATCTTTAAAAAATAAAGGAATTGTTATAAGTCAAATAGATTATGAACCTTACACTCATGAATATGAGGACAATGAATTGTTAATTGATCATTTTTTCGATAATTTTCATACATGTTCTTCATCTTAATTTTTTGGTTCTTATTTAAAAGAAAATAGTCAAGGTAGTGAATGTAAAATCATTAATGATAGTGGTTTTGACGTTGAGGATAGTAAGGAACTTCACCCCTGGGTGATGGTTATTTCAGGTCCTTGTGTTCTCAACTCTCATAATCAATCCAAATTTCAAGATGTAGGGTATCTGTTTTTTTAATCATACTACAATATACTCCCATGTTGAATTTTCTAATGATTTCAATTTTAAAGAAAATTCCATGCCTATTTTTTTATTATATCGACACCTCTCAAGTTCCTATTTCTTGTCATGATCTTGGAATTTTAACACAAGTACATGCTAGTCCTATTCTAGATCCTATTACTACAGCTAATACTTGTGTCACACACATTTTTGTAAATAAATCCTATTTGTTCTGTAACAATATATGTAACAATAGTGTGAATAAAGATACAATATTTGAAGATAGTTTTTTGTCTTCTTCTTCTTTTAATCTTCTTCAATCCATATCTAATATTCAAGCTCATTTTTATGATCCAGTACACATATGGTTGGAGAATTGGATGAGCGATAGATCTCTTGTAAATAAGGTTTTATGTTATGTTTTATTAAGTATTAATGTACAAAACCGATTTAAATTTTCTCATAGTAAATTAGTAATATTTGTATTTTCATTACTATTACTAATATTTGATTTGCACATATGTATAGGTATAAAAGAGATTGAATGGATCCATTGGAAATTTGACTATACATAGTCATATTTCTCTCATAAAGTTAGAATAGGAGTAGGTATAAGTTTTTTTACTTCAAATTTAGAATTAATAAAATGATGATCTTGAGTGTTCATTAAACCTGCAACTTCTTCATGCTTTACTTTTATCATAGGGAGAAGATTCTCATTCGCTAATCATCATCTTTGATTTATTTTCTTTATATTTTAGTTTTAGTTTCATTTTAATGTTTGTTGATCTAAACTTTGTTTTCTGCATGTCTTCAGTGAATCTATGACCCCTTCTTGCTTTGAATGTTCCCTCCTTGCTCCACCTACTTTTTGAAGTTAGGCAAAGCAACAATGTTTCAGATCAGATTCTAAACTCACGCAACACTCCTACCTCAACAGGTTCTGCACGACCTCCCAGTCTAAGGATCATTCTTAATCTCCACTTCGAGCCTGATTGACTCCTTGATTGCCCACTGGAATCTTCAACACACAAGTGTTTCCACAGGTCCTTCTTATGAGTTACGCCTACGCAAATTGGCACTAGATGTGAACTCTTACCCACTTGGTCGACTGATGTGACCACGGCCTTCACCCGAAAGGTATTTTGGGTTTCTCGACTCCAAAATCCTTGATGTGAGCTCCTCTGACTCCTTCAATCCACGAAACTCCGAAAAGGGGTTAACGGGTATTTGAATCCCTCTTAACTTTTCCTGATGTGACCCTCAACTATGGTCTGGGGCCCAAATGTTTCGACACCTTGGTATTTCATGTATCGGTGAATTTCAGCGCAATAAGTCTCTTCTCCTGATGGCCAAAATCGTGATAACTTCCCATCACAAATCGACGGCTCTGAGCTTCCCGCGATCTGATGGTCTTGATTCTATCAGGAATTCATGAATCGAGAGTTCAGAACTCTCAAGTCCAAGTCAAAAATTCTTCCACGCCCCAAATTATGAAACGACGAAATTCGAGCACGAGATTAATGACTCTCGTTGATTCAAATCCAAGGGCCACTACTCCTCCTGAGCTTATAAGTGTTGAACGACACTCAACCTTAATATTCTCGATGATCTACAAGATCCAACGGTCCACGAAACTTCGACGATTTTCCCTCTGAGAATTTTAACCACCCGTTCAGACTTCTCAAAGACTCCTACCCAATTACTTTGACGTCTTTACTCCTAATCTTGTTTTTCTATGAGGAAATTTCAAACCTCGCCCTTCCTTTGAGTTCTTCGAAGTATCTATCCTTCCTGGTCTTGACCTCCACTACAGGCTCAAGGCTTCAAAAGGATTCTTGCGCACACTCCTGGCGGCATTCACAATAAACTCTGGTTATTTAAAATCTCCAACTCTGTGCACTTCCCTGCAACAACAGTTGTTCAAACCTTCTCCTTGGTTGGAAAATTCTAAGACTTCCACTGGCCTGCGCACACCTTGCACGGATCTATTCTATACTTGCACTTTTTACTGGTATAAGAACAACGGTAACCCTCATGAGCTTCTCTGAGATAAAACTCAGAATCTCATCAACACATTCCTTGCGAACTCTCACTGCACTCCTTGTAGGATTTCTCAGGAAGAGAAACAATTGAAACGTATACTTTCCCTCTCACAGACTTCATACATTCAACATGAAATCACGAGCATACACACAGACATAAAATTGAAACAAATGCATAACAGAGAATATAAGCAAACTGTAAACATACCATTTAATAGATGCAAACAGTAACCATGACAACACCATGAAATGGAATCAAAGTAATCTTATATAAATTTCGTTTCTCATGTACATGGTTTCAATAGAAACAACTATCTGCTTATACCACCTTCTACCATCTTTGTTTCTCTATTCTCCCATTCTCTTGCTCTACAACTTACAATTACAATGAGAATAATTCTTCTTCTTACAATACAATACATGCGAGGGAGCTTTCTAGAGTTTTCCCTCCTACATCTCTAGCTATCTAATCAAAATTAAAAGCTACCTACTTTACATTCATTACAATGAAATGCTTCCATATCCGGCAGATGAGAACAATGCTCAAGATCTTTTTTACAATTTTTAAAATATAAATGCAAATACATCTTTCTAGATAAAACATTAATGCTCTGTCTTTTGAAGTTCAAAATGCCCTCAAAATGTGTGCTGGTGTGTTTCTAGTTGTCCTCCTCTTTTGTGCTTGCTTCGTTGGCTTGCTTATGATGCTCCTGCATCATAAACAAGCTATATTAGGAAGTTTTTATTAAACGCTTATCTTATTTTTATTCATTCTGATTGAACTTAACTTTTTGATCATTGTTGCTTCTTGGATTTCATATTTTGGTTTAAATAAAAAGCTCAATTAATTTTAACCTTGCAAGACTTAACCATGTTAAGACCTCAACTAAAATCAAGAAAACATGCTCACCTTTTTAGACTGTTTAAGTTGTCTTGCTAAAAATTATTTTTAAATTGGCTTTTTATTTAGTTTTTTTTATTTCATATTTTCTTTTTTTATTTGTAATGATTGAAGATTTCTATTTTGATTGCTTTTGGATTTGATTGGTTTTTCTTCATTTTTTTCTTTGGATTTTATTTTGTGGGATGCCCAAATCTGTATGGGGGAACATTATCCTAACAACAACAAATGGAAACTATAGGTAAATCCTTACTCTATTTTCTTAATAGGATTTCATTTATCCTAAAGGTCATTTGTACCAAGTTTTTCACCTTTCTTATTCAGTAACCATTAGCCATGGGGAACATTAAGACATGTTTCAAGTATTGTGAGGTTATCTTTAAAAAGGAAATATTGTCGACATTCTTTACTTTGAATCCCTCCCATCCCCACCACAATTTAAATCCTCTATTTTGGGTAGATAAAGAGAAATTAGTGAGGTCAAATTCAAACGGTATTGTTTCTAATCCTTTAAGCTAAAACCCTTTTTGTACCACCCCTCTCTCTTCACTTAATTCCTAAAAAGAAATTCTCCAAATATATAAATCTAAAGGGCGACATAAGAGAGTTGAAAGCACATATGTGTGGGAAGTGTGTGTAAACCCATCGAGGTACTGAACAGGCTCGTTGGCAGCAGGTAAATACACGCATGATACCAAGACAACTTTCCCTTGGTACTGAATAGGCCAGTTGGCAACGAAGCAATGTCGGGATAAGAGGTAATTCTTAAACATATGCATACTAATCCTTAAGCCTCCTAGTTATTTTTATTGTTCAATAGTAGAGATGCAATTTAAGGTTAATGAAAATCCCCTATATTTGGATTCATAGTATTGGAATTAGGTATTCAAGTACTTTCATTTCTAGAAGATTATTTTATTTCGACTCTTTCTTCTATGGAACCTTTGGGAATGGTGTTGAGTGCAATAATATTTGAAAGATTTTATTATGATTTTTTGTAAATTTAATCCTATCATCATCAACCAGAGATAATTGTTTCTTCCCCTTGTGTCACCAATTGTTATAGCGTACAACAACCTCCCAAATTTGTGTTTAATTGTTAACATTAAACTTTGGCCCCTTAATTTTTTGTGAATTTCTTTTGAAATAATATAATTTTTATTTTTTATTTTTGACTTTGTAAATGAGTTTTCGAATATCAAGGCTTAACATTAAGCTCTTATTTTTGTCATATTCCTCATTTACGCTGACCGGTATTTATTTATTTTTATTTAATTAATTCGAGCATGAAATTAAAAAAGATTTTATTTCAATAGCGTTACTTATTGGTGTCATCGTTTTCCTACTTGATCTAAATTTGTATTTCAATGCAAAGATGAGATATTAAACTCTCATGGTTGATTGTATCCTAGTCTACCACTTATTGATCATGCTTCATATTTGAACTAAGTGTGAGCTACAAAATTTCCATATACTATTAAAACACTTAGTTTTATTTTGATTATAGATCAAACTACTTTTATTTTATATTATAATATTTTATCTATATCATAAGCTTTATAATATGATCATGGTAAGTCTTTCATGTTGAGGTCACACTAGGTATCATTCAAATGGTCACAACATATTATTAAGGGATTCAACCTATGATATTTTTTACGTCAATGTGCTAATTAAACATGTTTATCTGAACGTTGCATCAAATCTAACTAGGTATTGAGACAAATTAGTGGATCGGTCACCAATTCATGAACATGATATGGAAATTATGGCCTTGATATCTTAAATTCCAAATGGTGTTTTTGCTACCTTCTCATTTCATGTTGTATACAACCCGAGGATGATTCACTTTACTGCATCATCATTCACAGTTAATGCCACGATCACTGAAATGATGGAGTTGGGTACTTGCCTCGGGGATCTGGGTAATTTCCTCATTTCATTCACCTTCAAATTTCATTCCAAAAAAATTGTGTTTATTATGAGTTCTGATGTTGAGGGTTTCAAGTTGTATTGATTCAAGGGTTTTATTCCCTTTGCTGAGACGATTGCGACCAATTTTGTCTTCAAATATTGTTCCTATTGTTTATGCTCTGTCAATTTTAACATTTTTCTCTACTGTGTAAGACATTTTGGTCAAGGAATCGACCTCACACTGTGTATGAGATCCTGTCGACTTCATTTTTTTTTGTGAAGTCCGTAAACCATAAGTCATATTGTTTTTTCATTGAGGTTTTTAGCGCTCAAATTCCGGTTTTGTGGGTCAATTCGTTATGGGTTATTTTTTCAAGAATCGAGCCAATAGGCCCAGATCTTATTTTAGCTCTCTCTGATCATCATAATATGTTACAACAAACTGGTTGGATCCAGTTTTTGTTGACATTTGATGGTTTCAATACACAAGTTTTCAAAGCGTTTGTAGCAAGATTCGATGTCATAACGACCAGGATATGAGATATAGAGTTGCAGGTGGTCGAGAATCTCATCTGCAAGACCAAATGTTTGTCATTAACAGGAGAGAAATGGTTCAAAAAAATGAGGGATAAGGAGATTACATCGGTTGAGTTTCTTTCTTCATTAAAGCTCAAGTATGACCACAAAGGTATTCCTATGAGCTTAATAAAAGAAAAATGATTCCCACTGCTCACGATTATTAAACAATTTATCCCCTTCGAGGGTATATATTCACTGGTATTCATTTTCGTTTGATGATGGTTTTTAAAGGCTATGAATTAAATATGCCTTTCTTCCTTCTCAAATCCCTCACAAAATTGACATGATTCTCAGCTTTGCAAGAAATATCTGTCAGCATGGATTAATTAGAATTATTGTGTAATTTTTAGAATTATTGTGTAATTTCATTTAAAACTAGAATAAAGACTCTTACGAGGATTTTAGGAGAAACATATTTTTGGAAAATCCTAAGTCTATTTCTTCTCCTATTGAAGTTGTCCCCAATGGTAAATGTCCAAATTGGTGTGAAGGATGTTGGATAGATTGTCATTGATGTCAATAGTCGAATTGATGATCTCTTGTTAATGATGAATTACCACAGTTGAGATTGTCATTGATGTCAACAAGCATATCAGTTAAGCATAAGATGTCAAACAATGTGAAGAGGATGATAGCGCAAGCTCAGGAGGAAGAGCGAACATGAAGAGTTCATTGCACAGTATATCAGGTAGCAGAAGAAATTCGTGATTATTGTTGATCACGATAGGATCAACAATGTTCCTATGAATCAAGCTCATGAGGTATAGAGGCTTGAAAGAGCTCATATGAAGGATGAGAGTCGAGTTAAGCTCAGAAGGGCTAGCGTCGAGTTCATAGAAAGGAGCCATCGATAATCTCGATGGGCGATAGAGATTGCTGGAGACAACAAGAACAAATAGCCATGGGCCATTAGATCCAACATAGATGCATGGAGGAAGTTGTCGACCGTTGATCTGCTTTGAGAGCCTCAACAACCATCGGATCATATCAAAATAGAAGCATAGGATAAGTGTGGCATAAGATCAACGATGAGGTTTGTTCAAAACCTCAAAAGCCAAAGCTCCAAAATCTTAGGAGGTGGAGTGACGTGGACCGTTAGATTAAAATCAAAGGAGGAGCGACGTGGATCGTCGATCCGACGAGAGAGGCATTTCAGATACCGAGAGTTGGAGCGTCGACCCCCCTTTATCACATTAATGTTGAAACCCCGTTAGTGGTCAGATCACCAAGGCTATGGACCCGCGATCTATTTCCATGAAATAAAACTCGAACCTTTTGATCGTTTCGGCAAGATCATATGCGAACCGTCTGATCGTTTCGATGATGCCATACTGGGATTTTTCATCACAACACTTGCCCAATGTTCTGAAATCCTGGTAGCCATCCATCTGAACGCTTGATTAAGAAATGTAAGGATCAAATATAAACCATTGATCTGTCTTCACAAAACAAATGTGAGTCATCTGATCATTTCAGCGATATCCTAATCGGGATTTTCGAGCTGTTGGAGGTCATGAGACCCGATGAGAAAAATGTCAAAGAACTGACGATCGTCCATCTTCGTGGAGAATATGACACGTCCGATCTGATCGAAAATTTCGTGATCGGGAATTCTGAAAGTGGAAATCACGAATATTTGAATTCCTAAAATGTTGAAACCCCGTCAACCATCCATCTCAGTGGGGAATTTGAATCGTCTGATTGTTTCGACGATTTCGTGATCATGAGTTTAGTAAAGTGTGATGTTACGAAGACTCGAATGTCTAAATGTTAAAACCCCATCAGGTGTCTATCTCATCAAGAGGATGAATCATTGGCGTTGAACTGAGAAGTGCTCAAACACTCATTTGGTCTAATTGCCTAAAGCGTGAGGTCATCGCCATTGGTCATATGGTAAAAAGGTTTGACATTGCAGAGTGTAATGCGTTGTTGAAATTGTTGAGCCAGTGGTTCTATAACACACGGTCATGTGAAATGGATTGAAGGAAGCGCCTCCACGGAATCTGGTCTCTGTGAAGTAAAAGAGATTTGATATCGAGTATAAAGGATTAAATTGATCCATGACTATGATCAATTTATGAAAAACCTTCACAGTAAAATGAATCGATACACCATCATGATTAAAAGAGAATAAATCATGAAAATATGAATAAAGAATAAAAAGGAAAAATGATATTAATTAAAGTTTAGTTTATCATTTTAAATGAAAAGGTACAATGGTTCAAATAAAGGGACACGATGTTTTAAATTTCACACCCGTTTGAAGAGCGGGTTCCTTCAGCACAGTCTAACAAGAAGGAATGTCTAACAACAAAGCACCATTGTTCAATGGAGAAGGCTATGCTATGTGGAAAATAAGAATGAAAAACTTCATGTTGGCTCTTGGTTTTGATATCTGGAAATTTGTTGTAGACGATTACATTGCACCAACTACTCCACCCAAAGACTCTAGAGGAAAGAAAATTTGTAATGATAACTCAAGAGTAGTTAATGGTATTCTAGCAGGGTTGATTAACTCTATATGTGTGAAAGTTATGCAGTGCAAATCAGCCAAAGAAATCTGGGACAAATTGGAGGCCGTACATGAAGGAGATGACAAAGTCAAGGAAGCCAAACTACAGACCTATAGAACTCAATTTGAAAACCTGAAAATGAAAGAAGAAGAAAATATTGCTGAGTACTTTCATAGGGTAGATGATGTGGTCAACTCAATTAGAGCAACGGGAGAAGAAGTTACAGATAAACCCATTGTGCAAAAAATAGTAAGGTCATTACCGATGAGATATGATGCAAATATTTCCTCAGTTGAAGATAGATCCAATCTAATCTCACTCACAGTTGACCAATTGTATGGAATTTTTACAGCATATGAGATGAGAACAGGGAATAAAAATCAACAAAAGACAAAACAACTTTCAAAGCATTCAAGACAAAGATAAATCAGAAGAAAAAACCTCAATCTTGTCATCATGAAGAATCTGATGTGGAAGAAGCCAACTTCATTATAAAACTTTAGAAAGGATTAGGGAAATACAAAGGCAAGCTTCCTTTCAAAATTTTTAATTGTGGCAAAGTTGGTAATTTCGCATCCAAGTGTCCCTATCCCAAGGAGGACCCTGAAGAGAAAGAAAACAAAAACAAACAATACAAGAAAAAGGAAAAACCCAACTACAAGAAAAATTTCTACAGAGGGAAAAATAATTTATACTCAAAAGAAGAAGACAACAACTCATCACAGTATAGTCACAACGATGAATATGATGATGATGAAGTCCTTTTCTTAGGTATTGAAGAATCTAATGAAATAGAAAAAATTAAACATGAGAAAGAGTTAGAAGTTGAAGTAGAAGTTAATATGGAGGAAGAATTTCTCAGTGCCTTAGATGAATTAAGAAAATACAAAACCAGATATAGACAGTTGAAAAGTTTTGTAGTTGAACAGAAAGAAAAATATGAACAAGAAGAAAAGGAGATGGAAAAATTTATGAACAATCTGAAAAAACAAATCTTAGAAGCAAATAAGATTGAAGAAAGTCTGGAAAAGTCTCTTGAATAAAAACAAATAACTGTTGAAAGGATGGACACAAAAATAGTTCATCTGAAAAAGGAGTTGGATGCAAAAATCATTCAAACAAAATCTAAAAATAGCTCTAAAATATTAGATAAGATTATTACAGCGCAAAGGGATTCTGGAAATAAAAATGGAATAGGTTATTCTCAAAAGGAAGGCCATGTTAACTCAAAATCTTATGCAGATGCTCTTCGCAGTACACTCAAGAAGAAAAATGAAGAGAAGATAAGTAATGATCAGAACTCCAGAAGATTACCACCACCCATCAGGAAAGAAGGCACGACAATACCAAAGAAGTTTTACAAAAATAGGTATCCTTGTATTTTTCCTGGTTATTGCTTTGCATGCTCTAATTTTGGACAGAAAGCTATAAATTGTAGAGCATATAGAAACAAAAATTTGAAGGTTAAGAATTATATCCTTAAGGATAAACAAGCAGCAAATCGAGTTAAGAGAAGAAACTATAACTCCTTTGAACCTCTACAAGAAGGGGACTTACAATGCTTTAGATGTCATAATCATGGACATAAAGCCATTAATTGCAGATGAATGGAAGTCTTAGAACAACCCAAGTTCATTAGAGAGCAGAAGAAACTTTGGAGAGTAAAAACATCAAAAAGCGAATGTCTTATTGCCCTAAAAACTCAAGATGAAAAGGATCTCTGGTATGTTGACAATGGATGCTCGAAACATATGACAGGTAACAAGGACAAGTTTTTAGACTTAAAGAAACAAAAAGGTAAAGTTACATTTGGTGATACTTCGGAAAGGCACTGTGAGCTTGGGAAAAGAAAAAGCTAGAAATGTACTACTTGTCGATAAATTGAAGCCTAGTTTATTAAGTGTCAGTCAAACCTGTGATCAGGGATACTTCTGCATCTTTGATTCCAAAAAATGTGAAATTAGGAGAGAAGACACAGGAAAATTAGTTGGTACTGCTCCTAGAACTCCTAAAAATGTATATATACTAGATGCAAAATTGAATGAGGAATGTCATATAAATTCTGTAGATGAAAGTTGGCTATGGAATAGGAGGTTGGGGCATATTAACTTTGAAAATCTTGTGAAATTAAGCAACCTTGGTGCAGTAAGAAACTTGCCAAAAATCATAAAACCCTCAAATGCTATGTGTAGACACTATCAACTAGGGAAGCAAACTAGGGTAAGGTTCAAAACAAAAGAATACACAACCTCTAAACCTTTAGAGCTTGTTCACACTGACCTATGTGGACCTACGAGAACCAAGAGTCTACAAGTAGAGTCTTACTTTATGTTGTTCATTGATGACTTTACTAGAATGAGTTGGATATGTTTTGTCAAAGAAAAATCAGAAGCAATCAACAAATTCAAATCCTTTAAAGCCCTTGTTGAAAATGAAAGGGAGACAAAAATCAAATGTCTTAGATCAAACAATGGTGGTGAATTCACCTCAAAAGAGTTCTATGTCTTCTATGAAACTCATGGAATAAAAAGACAAGTCTTCGCTGCTAGAAGACCTCAACAAAACGGGATTGCTGAAAGAAAGAACAAAACAGTTCAAGAGGCTGCAAGGACTATGCTCAATGAAGAAAAAATGTCAGATGGATATTGGAGGGAAGATGTAATCACAGCTGTATACATATTGAACAGAGGTCAGCTAAGGGTTAATAGTGATAAAAATCCTTATGAACTATGGTTTGGAAGAGCTCCATCAGTGAAATACTTCAAAGTCTTTGGAAGTAAATGCTACATCAAAAGATTAGATGAGAGTCTTGGAAAATTTGATGCCAGATCTGATGAAGGTATTTTTCTTGGATATGCTTCAAACAAGAAGGCATATAGATGCTACAATCTTAGATTACATAATATTTTTGAATGTGCAGATGTCAAGGTGGATGATCTAAAAACGATAAGGATCAAAAATCAAGAGACCATATCTAAAAATAAAGATGAAGATGATGATGAGACATTCGACACACAACTAGAAGAAGTAGAAGAGAATGAAAAAGAAAGGGAAGAAGATGATATGGATAATAGTGAAAGTGAATAAGATAGTGAATATGGATATATAAGAGAATAATTCCCAAGAAGAGATGGAAAGACACCCTCAAGAATTATTCAAAAAAATCATCTTGAAGAACTGATTATTGGAGATATGAATGATGGAATGCAAACAAGAAGACAACTACTGTATCAAACAGAATTAGCATTGTTGTCACATATTGATCCAATTTCAATCAAAGAGGCATGTAAAGATGAGAACTGGGTTAAAGCTATGCATGAAGAATTGGATCAAATTGAAAGAAATCAAACTTGGTAACTAGTTCCTAGACCAAAAGATAAAAATGTCATTGGAACTAAATGGGTATATAAAAATAAAATGAATGAATATGGGAAAGTAATCAGGAACAAAGCCAGATTAGTATGCAAAGGTTATGATTAGGTTGAAGGAGTAGACTATGAAGAAACATTTTCACCTGTAGCCAGATTAGAGGCAATTGGGATGTTCTTAGGTTTCTCCAGCTACAGAAAATTTAAAGTGTACCAAATGGATGTCAAATCAACATTTCTCAATGGAAATTTAGAAGAGGAAGTCTATATTGAGAAACCACATGGGTTCCAAATAACCAATAAAAGAGACTATATTTGTAAATTAAAGAAGACACTCTATGGATTAAAACAAGCACCCAGAGCATGGTATGCAAGGCTAGACTCTTATTTACAAAAACAAGGCCTCAAAAGGGGATCAACAAACAACAATCTTTATTGCAAAATTGATGGTAATAAATTGATCATTGTGGAAGTGTATGTTGATGATATCATATTTGGTAGTAATAATATAAAAGTGAGTGAAGAATTTGGTAAGATGATGCAACAAGAATTTGAAATGTCTATTCTTGGCAAACTAAATTTCTTCCTTGGATTACAAATAATACAGTCCAAAAAGGGAGTCTTTATCCATCAGTCTAAATATGTTAAGGATATGCTTAAGAGATTCTAGTTAGAGGATTCCAAACTTGTTAGTACACCTATGACAGTTGGATGCAAACTAAGAAAGAATGATGAGTCCAAAGTTGTAGATCCAAAACACTAAAGATCAATGATTGGCATTTTTCTCTATGTAACATCTTCCAGACCTGATGTCAAGCAAGTTGTTGGGATGGTGGCTAGATTCCAAGAAGAACCCGAGGAGAGCCATGTTCAAGATGTAAAAAGATTTTTTAGATATTTGAAAGGAACCATAGATCTTGGTTTGTGGTACCCTAGCAAGGACTCATTTACATTAAAAGCCTATTCAAATGTTGATTGGGCAGGAAGTCTAGATGATAGAAAATGTACGAGTGGAGGAGCATTCTTTTTGGGAGAATCAATGGTTGCTTGGATAAGCAAGAAACAATCCTCAATTTCTCTGTCTAGCACTGAAGTTGAGTATATTGCAGCAGCATAATGTTCCACACAAGTTGAATGGATGAAACAAACTCTATAAGACATCAAAATAGTATTTGAAGAATCCACAACTATCCACTATGATAATACAAGCACGATAAGTCTCTTTAAGAACCCTATTCAACACTCAAAATCAAAACACATTCCCATAAAGTACCACTATCTAAGAGATCAGGCTGAAAATAAGAACATTAAATTGGAATATGTTCCAACACAAGAACATGTGGCAGATATTTTTACAAAACCCTTAAGTAGAGATGTATTTGAATATCTCAGGAAAAAATTGGGAGTAATCCTTCTTCCTACCTAAATATATCAAGAAAATAATGCATCATTTGGCACCTATTCAGGGGGAGATAGCAATCAACGACAAAAGGAGTCATTCAATTATGAAAAAAAAAGTGTGATTACAGGAGGTGTTACCAGTGGTCATAAAAGTACTTATATAGATAGATCATAGGAGAAGAAACCCTTTGCCATTGATGTCAAAGGGGGAGAGAAACTTCATAAAAATAAAATCCTCATAAGAGGAAAGAATCATCACAGGGGGATCTTTTAATATGAAGTTAGTGTGTTTCCCTCAATGACAAAGGGGGAGATTGTTGGACAGATTGTTATTGATGTCAACAGTCGAATTGATGATCTGTTGTTAATGATGAATTACCACAGTTGAGATTGTCATTGATGTCAACAATCATATCAGTTAAGAAGAAGATGTCAAACCATGTGAAGAGGATGATAGCGCAAGCTCAGGAGGAAGAGCAAATAGGAAGAGTGCATTGCATAGTATATCAGGTAGCAGAAGAAATTCATGATTATTGTTGATCACGATAGGATCAATAATGTTCCTATGAATCAATCTCAGGAGGGATAGAGGCTTGAAAGAGATTATATGAAGGATGGGAGTCGAGTTAATCTCAGAAGGGTTGGCGTCGAGTTCAGAGAAAGGATCCATCAATAATGTCGATGGACGGTAGAGATTGTTGGAGACAACAAGAACAAATAGCAATGGGTCGTTAGATACAGCATAGATGCACGAAGGAAGTTGTCGATCGTTGATCTGCTTCAAGAGCCTCAGTAGCCATGGGATCATATCAAAGTGGAAGGATAGGATAAGTGTGGCATAAGATCAGCAATGAGGTTTGTTCAAAACTCCAAAAGACGAAGCTCCAAAATCTTAGGAGGTGGAGTGACGTGGACCATTAGATTCAAAGAAAAGGAGGAGCGACGTGGATCGTTGATATGACGAGAGAGACATTTCGGATACCGGGAGTTCGAGCATTGACCCCCCTTTATCATAGGAATGTTGAAACTCCATCCGTCGTCAGATCACCAAGGCTATGGACTATCGATCTATTTCTGTGAAATAAAACTCAAACCATCCTATCATTTCAGTGAGATCATACATGAACCATCCGATCGTTTCGGTGATGCCATACCAGGAGTTTTCATCACAGCACTCGCCCAATGTTCCGAAATCCCATCAGCCATCCATCTCAACGCTTGATTAAGCCATGGTTGTCGGATTTAGAAATGTAAGGATCAAATATAAACCATTGATCTGTCTTCACAAAACAAATGTGAGTCGTCTAATCATTTCAGCAATATCCTAATTGGGATTTTCGAGTTGTTGGAGGTCATGAGACCTGATGAGAAAAACCTCAAAGAACCCACGACTGTCCATCTTCGTGGAGAATATGACACGTCCAATCTGACCACCAATTTCGTGATTGGGAATTCTGAAAGTGGAAGTCACGAAGATTTGAATGCCTAAAACGTCGAAACCCCATCAATCGTCCATATCAGTGGGGAATTTGAACCATCCTATTATTTTGGCAATTTCGTGATCGTGAGTTTAGTAAAGTGCGAAGTCATGAAGACTCGAATGTCTAAACGTCGAAACCCTGTCAGTCATCTATCTCGTTAGGAGGATGAATCATGGGCGTTGAACTGAGAAGTGCTCAAATTCTCATTTGGTCTAATTGCCTAAAGAGTGAGGTCATCGCCATTGGTCATATGGTAAAGAGGTTTGAAATTGTAGAGTGTAATGCATTGCCAAAATTGTTGAGCCAATGGTTTTGTAATGCACGGTCATGTGAAATGGCTTGAAGGAAGCACCTCTATGGAATCTAGTCTCTGTGAATTAAAAGATATCTGATATCGAGTATAAAGGATTAAATTGATCCATGACTGTGATCAATTTATGAAAAACCTTCATGGTAAAATGAACCGATACACAGTCATGATTAAAAGAGAATAAATCATGAAAATATGAATAAATAATAAAAAGGAAAAATGATATTAATTAAAGTTTAGTTTATCATTTTAAATGAAAAGGTGCAATGGTTCAAATAAAGGGTCACGATGTTTTAAATTTCACACTTGTTTGAAGAGTATATAAACGAGAAAAAGTGGTGAGACGAATGTATCTCTGCAGTCCATATCTAAAGATCAAAAGCTGAAGCAGATTCCAAGAAGAAAATCTAATACCTATGCATTAAGGGTGGTTGGGTGGTGCAAGGGAAGGTTGGTGCCTGCAGAGGGAGTTGGTGCTTCCTTGTCAGTTATAGCTGACTAAACAGGGGGTCGTAGCCTCCTACCAGTTGGTGTTGGTAAACCAGGGTGTGGGTGCATCCTGATTAGTTGGTGTTGATCAAAGATGAAGTATATATTCCTTTTATGTAACATGTAAAACAAATTTTGCAGTTAATAGAAAAGAGTTTGTGGTTTTTCTATTTGGGTTCCATAATAAAATACTGTGTTAAAATTATGTTTGCATTAATAAATGAAAAATTGATATAATTGTTGTGTCATTGATTCACCCCCCCTCTCAGTGATAGGATTTGATCCTTCAAAGGAAACGTTACGTATTTTTCTTCACCTATAGATGACTTCCATGACCTAATAAAAACCCCTTTATTCAATGAAAATTCAAATAAAATATAAGTTGCATATTTAATAAGGGAAATTTGTCTTAATGTGTCATAGGTATCAATTTAAAATGGGTTATCTCATATTATTACATGCAGCAAAATCCATAGGNAAAAAAAAAAAAAAAAACAACGATTCATGCAAGTAGAAATAGGGTTTCATTTTCTTCTTCTATTCAGATAGTAGTTGATATATATACTTCGAAACTTCTTGAGAAACCCAAATCCTCGGTTAATATATACTTCGAAACTTCTTGAGAAACCCAAATCCTCGGTTAAGCATGCAAGCAGGAGTCCACATAAATCAATTGATTTTAAGAAAAAAAAAATGATCCTGTTAATATTAACTTTCGGTCGGGTTAACATTTTCATCAATTCACATTTTACTGGAATTCATATTTTACTGGCTCTGCATCTTGATATTTAGTTTTTTTTGAATTTATCTTTGTGATTGTTAGGTAATAATTTAGCATTTTTACTTTAACTCGTTTCCTTCCTAATAAAGAGAAGCTACATAAATTTTGTACCCGCTCCAATTTCTTTTAATATTTTTTTTCATTTTAATTTAATTTATTTACTTGTACAGGTGTGGATCTATGGAATGAAATGAGGATTATGTCTAGCTAATAATTTTAAGCTTAATTTTAATTTAATTTATTTTCAAAAGAACAACTACATAATTTGAAAATTTTGTAGTTGTCTCCGTTTTTTATTTATTTTTATTTATGATGGTAGGTATGCAAGAAGCTGATGTGGACATATATTTTTTCATTGAAGATATCCACAAATCTTGAGGATAAAGATTATAAATAATATAAAAAAAAATTTAAGAAAACGAATTCCTATTTTTGGGAAATGTTGTTTTGAATAATATCTCATTTTCAGATTTTGAGTTAATTTCTCCTGAAATTAGGAAGAATTGTTAGAGATTGTGGGGTATTTTCTTATAAAAAGAGAAAGAAATTATTGTAGAAGGAGGGGGGAGTTCTGGATCTGTAACTTTGGGGAATAATTTTGCAGTAAGAGAAAATCTGAAGGGCATTGTTGTACTAAAGCTCATCTTTTTTAGTGGGATTGTACAAGACTGTGTAAGGACATATGTTTAAAAATAATAACAAGTTTTCATTCTTATGCACTATTGCATGATACGTTATTGCATGATACGTAAGCTTGATATTATTTCTTATGATAAATTTAATTTTGATTGATATCTTTAATTTTATAAAGTTGTCTTTGTAGAAATAATAGATTTAAATTAGAATTTATTGTGAATTCATGGAGACTTGATTATGTTAACTAATAACTATTTATGGGTTTAACATAATCTGGTTTTTCATTCTTTTATCTTGAGTTGAATGAACTATTCTTTTAACTAAAGATAAATCTTATATTTAATTCATTCTTTTTAAATTTTGAGTTTAAGTATGTGTTTTGGATGGTTTAAATAATTGTTTATTTAAGTCATTCCATTGCATATTTTCGTTAATAACTTGCAAATCTTATGAATTGTTTCTATGATTTGAAATTGAATCTTAATATTGAATTCAATATCAGTCCTTTCCCCTTTTAGCATTTTTTCCTTGGTTTTGATGAGATTTGTATCTTGTCCTCATCAAGATAGATTAGATTAGATCCTTGCATTCTAGATTAAAACTGCATTTTCATTTAATCCATAGATTCTCCTTTCCCAGGAGAAAACCCAAGTGTGGCTTTGTTGATCCCTTATTTCAGCCAAGGATTTCCTTCTTCAAGTAGCTACAAGAAGGTAGTTCCTTCTTTTCTGTCTGTTGATCACAACAAGTAATAGGATACCTTAGTAGATAGAAGATTGTATATATTTTGTACATATAGACCAGGTTAATTTAAATAACTTTAGATTAGGTTGGTCTTAGGATAATGGTAACTAGAGACCCATTGAACCAGTCAGAATCACCATATCAAACAGAGAATGGTATAATTGGGACCTTGATCGGGTGATCTCCCCAATGTTGATGAAGGTCATTTTTGGCCATCAACATAAACCAATGATGATTTTAAGTCAATACATTCATTAATAAATAAAGGTAATATCCAAATTAGTAATTATAAGTCATGTGTTTCATCCTTATGCTAAGAAGGTAACTTAACTAGTTGCCCAATTTTGTTGGGTATTTGTTTAATTCCATGTTGGAAAGTACCTAGTTTCAATATATCTACATAAGGCCCATTAATTTATGTTGAGAAGTTTACTAATCATAAATTTCACTGCAAAATAATAATCTATCTGTTGAATTGTTGAATTGTGACACTCATAAAAATATTTTCCAAATTATTAATTTGAATTTCAAATCACAATTTCACATATAACCATCTTGTTAGGATGATCCTTAAATTGTGATATGTTTAACAACCCCTCTGTTAAGACATAAATGTAAGTGAGTGCAGTATTAGTGAATTTTTTTTTTTTAAACAACTAAATCATCAGTTAGAACAAGCGACAAGAAAATAACATACATGTGCGATTACACATTTTATTCTCATATGTATCACTACGCTAAGAGATTAAGATAAAACATCATTGTTACTCTCAGTTCAACCATTACATAAGATAGAAAATTTCTAACCACCCAACCTACCCTCCATGGTTAGGACCTTCCATGGATGTAACAATCCTGCTGGATGTCTATGTTCAACCTTCACTTGTTGACATTCTAGACATATCACCACATAACTAACTATGTCTGCTTTCATTCCTTTCTAGAAGAATAAATGCTTAAGGTATTCGTTCATTTTTGTGACTCTGAGATGAGCCATGTACATCGCTCGATGATCTTCACTTAAAATAAAACTTCTTAATTTGTTGTTAGGCGATATGTAAATTCTGTCGTTATATCTCAACAATCTGTTGTTTTCCATTGAATAGCCTTCAAACTTTAGTACCATCGTGGTATTTTTTCCAATATTATCCTTAACTTATTTGTACCAGTCATCATCTATCTGTAAATTTATAATCTTTTCTCGAAGATTCATCTTAAGAGGTATTATCGAGGATATGTGTAGTCTCTGACTCAACGCATCTTCCACTCTATTCATCGTTCCTTTAATGTAAGTAATCTCAAAGTCGTATTCGCTAATTAATTCTGACCAATGCCTTTGTTGTGCTTTCAGGTCACTCTGAGAAAATATATGCTGCAAGACATAGTGATATGTCTTTAATTTGAATTTTCATCCAGTCAGATAATGTCTCCATACTCTCAAGGCATATACAATTACTAATAACTCCAAGTCATGCATTGCGTAGTTCTCCTCATGATTTCTCAATTTCCTTGAAATGTAAGTGATCATTCGACCGTATTGCATCAAAACTCCACCTAAACCTTCCTTGGATGTGTTCGTGCATACAAATAATTCTTTGTCCGTATCGAGGACCTTTAGTATCAGCGTTGTCATAAAAAATTCCTTAAGCTTTTGAAATTCTTCCGCGCATTTCTCAGTACATACGAACTTCTTGTTTTTCTTCTGCAATTACATGATTGGATTTTCTATCTTCAAAAAACCTTCGACGAACAGTCGATAATATCTTTATAAACCCATAAATCTAAGTACTTCTTGTACGTTAGTCGGTGTTGTCCATTCCATAATAGCCTCTACTTTTTCTGGATCCACAACGATACCTTCACCAGATATGATATGTCCCATGCAATGAATCTCCTTGTGGTAAAAATAACACTTCCCGTACAACTTTTTTTATCTCAAACATTGTAAAACCTTTCTCAAGTTTTCGTCATGATCTTATATCGTCCGAGAATAAATCAATATATCGTCAATGAATATTTGAAAAAAATTGTCTAAGTATTCACAGAATAACCTGTTCATCAATCTCATGAACACTCCCAGAGTATTCGTCAGTCAAAAAGGTAAAAGAGTGAACTCATAGTGTCCAAATATCATCTTAAATTCGGTCTTAGGGATATATTCTTCCTTAATTTGTAACTGGTGATATCCTGATCTCAATTCGATCTTAGAAAATATAGTTTCTCCCTCCATATGATCAAATAAATCGTTTATCCTTGGCATCAGATACTGGTTCTTAATCGTTTCTTTGCTCAATTGAAGATAGTCAATACAAAACTTCCACGACTCATCCTTCTTTCTAACAAAATTCAATACAAAGCCTCCACGACCCATCCTTCTTTTTAACAAAAATCAAAGTGGCGCACCCCACGATGATACGCTCGGACGTTTAAGTCCCAAATCCAACAACTCCTTCAATTGAATTTTCAACTCCTACAATTCAAGAGTTGACGTCCAGTAAGGCATTCTTGATATTAGTTCAATTCTAGGTTTCATGTCTATTGTAAACTCCAACTCTCTTTCAAGCGGTAAACCTGGAAACTCCTCTGGAAATACGTCTGTAAACTCTTGTGCTACAGGAAGGTCTTCTAGTCCTTTTTCCTCGCCCTTTTCGATTAGCACCAAGATTGAGTATAACTTGAATCCCTTTCACATACTCTTCTACAAGTGTAGGGAAGAAATAAACCTTAGAGACACCCCCTGGTTTCTTCCTACAATCACTCTACTCTTCCCCAAATAATCCGTCAAACTTAACCATTTTGTTTACAATTAAGTTTTGCATCATGCAATTCCAAATAGTTCATGCCTATAACTATGTCATAATATCCTAATATCATGACATTAAGGTTGGACTTCATTACAAAATCTCCCAAGTTAATGCTACAGTCCTTAATCTTTCCTCCAAATTTTTGTTTGGATCCTGATACCATTTCCACATATCTAAACTCGTCCTTCTCAACTACCTTTACCTTAATTCTCTTAAGTGGTGCACTAGAAATAAATCTCTATGTAGATCTTGGATCTATCAAAATACTAAAGGTTTGATTGATGATCATACCTGACGTCTCGAGCATAGTGGAATGGTGCTCAGCTTGGTGGTTATTCACCACTGCATGTATTTTGTGGGCCTTGCCTAAATATCCAACAACTGTAGTGGGTCCTGATGATCTGACTGCTTTGGCCTTCTCAATCGTACAATTCCATTGGTAATTTGTCTATCCACATGTCCAACATCCAGTCTTTGGCCCAGTTCTCATGGTCCCCGAAGTAGAAGTTGTTGGCCTAGCAATATGTGATCCTGGTTTGTTCTACTGAACAAGCCTAAAATGTTGTTGTTGTTGTGGACGACATTTTTTTTGTTGTTCCTATGGTGCTATGTAAGGAGTCCTCTGATGGGGAGTCTGTCATCGTGGTGTCAAGAACATAGGTTCTCTGGGTGTATCTCAATACCCATAAGTTTATTTGGTTGGTGTATGATGTTGTTGCACTCATGATGTAGTCTGTCCCGTCGGTCTAGAAGAAGTCTTTCCCTGACCCCCACTATTCAGATATTCCTCGGATATGAGGGCCTTATAAACTGCATCATGCAACGTCTAAGGCATCAGGATACTCACCTTTTCATGAATGTTTAAGTTAATGACAAACACAAATGTGTTTACCTTTAACTTCTCCGTGTTCATATGTGGAGCATACCTAAGTAGCTCCATGAACCTGGCCTCATACTTTGTAACCATACGACTACCCTGTCATAATGCGTTTAACTCATTAAGTTGGTGGTCAATGAATTCCTCAGACAAGTACCTCTCTAGGAATCGTTCCTCGAACAATTCCCATGACACGTCTTCTAATTCCATGTTTAGTTGAGGTAGGAGTGTCTTCCTCCAAATTATAGCACTCCCCTTCAACTGAAATACCTCCATGCGTAATTTCGTGTTGGATGTGTAATCACAAAGTGCGAAGCACATCTCCATGTTCTCCAACCATGACTTGGATGATAATCCATCCATGGCACCCCAAAATGCGAGAAACTTCACCTTCTTTAGTTATCTGTGAATACTACTACTACCAGTTGGTGCACGTTGTGATCCCTCATTTGGAACAAAAGATCTTCCCTCATCTCTATCTAGGTGGTTGATCAATGCCTCTGACATCCTCTGGAAGGATCTCATCATACCTACCACATATCCTACTGCAACCTGCTCCTTCTTAGTATTCTTCTCGTGTCCCTGAGGGTTATACCCCTCTGGCGTGGATACAACTAGAGGAGGCATACCTCGTCCTCTTGCACCACGACGTCTACTTCCCATGTGTCCTCTAACCATGATTACCTGCATGGACAATTTTCAAAATTAATTAGTAATACATCATTAATCATTTAATTTAACACAGTGGAAGACATAATGGTCCAATGTCACAAGGTTGAACCTACTTTGATACCCTATGTAACGACCTCTCCGTTAAGACATAAATGTAAGTGAGTGCAGTATTGGTGATTTTTTTTTTTTACACAACCAAATCATTAGTTAGAACAAGCGACAAGAAAATAAAATACATCTGCAATTACACATTTTATTCTCATCTGTATCACTACATTACGATATTAAGATACAACGCCATTGTTACTCTCAGTTCAACTATTACATAAGATAGAAAATCTCTAACTGCCCAACATACCCTGCAAGGTTAGGACCTTCAAGACACATAATGAACACTCAAGTCCAAGATTCATCTGATCGATTTTGACCACTTAAGGTATTAGGATTGGTGTCGTTCTGAGGAGCATGAAGTTATCTATTCCCGTAACCTTAATCCTATTTTAAATTAAGAATAAAAACAACAAAAATACTTAATCATCAATTCTTCAAGGCTCAAAAGTATTTTATATGTCAGTGCAATTGTAGAAACTCCATTTTTCTTACTCAAGTGAAAAATTCAACATTAATGAGTAATGGTATATTATGGCCCCACAGACATAAATTTTAAACTTAACGAACCATTCATCATTTTATAAGAGGGGCAATAAATAAATAACAATATATACATATATTTCTATTTTATCCCTAATGATATTGTAATCATTGAAGAATTCATTAGGTTCAAAGTCAGTTGATAAGATGTAACTAACACCGAGAGGAAAAGTGCATGTACGATTAAATTCATATTTTAGATACTTTTCGGTGTTGATCGAGATTAGGGTTTGGACTGAACCAGGTGACCACCATGGTTTGGAGGCTTTGGAAATATCCTACATGGGAGCCATGACTTAGTGGACATCTCCTCTGTCTATCAATTTTTATTTTGGAGTAGGTCAGTTTTAGAGTAGTGAGGTTTTGAACTAGGGTAAGGATGGTGGGTGAGGTGGTGGTTATTCTAGATCGGTTGGCAGAGGATAAGTGGTGGAGCTAGGGGGGTCTGCTACAATATGACGAAGTCTACAAGGCAGACCTACAAAGGATTAGACAGGCGAGGGTACGGGAAGAGGTAAGGGGGGAAGATAGAGAAACAGTGGTAGGTATAAAGGATAGGGGATTAAATAATGTAATCAATGGTTGCATTGAGAAGGGTGAGGTTTGGGGAGGCTCGCCATTCAACTCGCATTCATAATTTACTCCACAGGATCCGACAGGAAAATAGGTTAGCTAGTTGTCCGAGAACATTATAGAAAGGACGAATAGTGCAGGAGATGCTCATCAAACCAACCCTATAAAGATTAAGGCTAGGGATGAGTTTTGGCCGTTAAGGGAGCTAGAGGAATTATGCGAGACAGTGGAGGAAGCTAGGAGGAAGTCGATGTTGGTAGTTGGTGTGGAGCATAGATCTGGGAAGGAGGTATCAAATAAGCCCAGTGAAAAGGCTTGTAAAGCTAAGACGCTAAGGCTAAGAGTCACCCTGGGTAAAGACATAGGGATGAAGGAGATAAGCCTCTTATCTGCACGCGGGTTGGTAGGAAACTTCAGTTATAGGGCGTTGGGAGCTAGGGATATTTTGAGCTGGGTGGAAGAAACCTGGCTCCCAGGTCTGGGATATGCACCTGAAGTATACATCCTTATTAAAGGATGGTATTGCTTCATTTTCAATACCCAGGAGGACGCAGAGATAATTTTTAAATAGGTGTGGCTAGTAAAGGGAGGGAGTTTGATGCTAAAAAAGTGGCATTGTGCTTTTAACCCAGAGAGGGAAAACTTTCAATAGAAACATCTTTGGATTCTTCTGCCTGGTTGGTTGCTCTTCCTATGGAATCTAGAGGCTTTTAAGGAGACTGGTGAGGAAAATTTCTAAGCGTAGATCCAAAGATTCTTGTTGGATCTGATAGGCGCCTAGGAATTTTTTTTGTAGAGGTGGACTTGCATGAGCATTTTCCAACAGAAATTGAAGTGGTGTGGAGAGATACAGTGATGTTACAATGCTTGGACTACCTGGGGACCTTGTTTAGGTTCTTTGATTGCAAACGAATGGGTCACCTTCGGTACCAATGCCGAATTCAGTTAAAGGATGAGGTTACGATTGGAAGTGAGGTTCCTGACGTTTTCGGCATTGCTGACATGGAGAAACACTCATATTTCGAGTATCTTCCTCTTTCGAATTTGGAACACGTTCTCTCTTCGAGTAAGTTCAATTCTTCTAAGACTACTGCTTTTTTTTCTCCTTCAGATGATTTATTGGAATATATATGCAAGGTGGGTGGGAAGCCTCCAAAGTTATCCAATGATCCCTTAGTGGTTTTGGAGTCGGGTTTTCCCCCTGCAAGTGAGGTGACTTCAGACCCGTTTTTGAAGGAAAGTGTAGGTCTTGTGCAGTATTTGTGTCACGTAGGTAGGAAGGATGAAGGGATATTTGTGAGGTCTCTGGTTGCTTATTTCTTAGAGTTTGAGGGGAAGTGTAATGGTTTCGATAAGGACGTTAGTCGTTTGGATCAGGGGGTTGGGGAGGGCCTGGAATTTAGTGGAGGGTACATGGGAGATGCTATCATTTCTTTGGAACTAGTTCTAGAGCATGTCCCTCATACTGGACCGATTCCTGAATTTACTATAAATTTATTGTCGAATGAGTATTTATCCTCAATCGCAGGGATTGTATCTCTTGAAGAGGTCCTCATGTCCTTGGATAGCTTGCCCGAACTTATTTTAAATCATAAATAGGACCTCAGATGTCTACTTGGAGCAGGGACAAATGAGTCTTGTCATGAGATCGAAGGTCTGTGCAGATATGGGTGAACAGAGTTGTAGAAGCCATGATTTCCCGATTGATTTATTCATCTCGTTAAATTTTCTTTCCTTGAGTGCAAGGACAGTTTTTCAAAGTGGGGATCTTGTGATCTCAGAAAGCCCACCCTTTCTTGATTTAAATTAGGCAGGGGCTTCGGTTGGCGTAGGAGAGCAGGGGTAGAAAAGTCTTATGTTTTGTTCGGTGGTTACTGAAGCATTGGGAGAACAGTGTTGTGGGGGAAAAAAGGAGCTCCCAATTGTACTGTATGAGGTTGAAGAGGTAATTTTTTTATCACTTTTCGTCCTGTAGAGATATCCTCGGTAGAAAGCCTTTGTCGATTTTAGCCGGAGGGGAGGGTTTTCAAAAACAATCTGAAAAGTCGGGTAAAGAAGTGTCTCCTTTGAATCCTATTTCCCATTTTATGAGGGGAAAGGATTCACTGAAAAAAGGGGCAGTTCATGGAGGTCTCAAAAATGACTTCTCGCCTTTAAAGACTAGGAGTGCAAGGAGGATAAGGAACGAGAAGCATCTTGGTGAGACAAATTGTTACATAGTGGTTGATGGATCGAGGGAACTTAGAGCATAAAAATCCCTAACACGTGTTAAAATATGATTGTGGTCACCCTAAACGAGAGAGGAGTGGGGGGAAACTCCAAGTACCTATCCCTAAAAAGACTTGCAGACTTAGTGAAACCTAACGTGATGCTTATATAGGAAACTATGGTAGGGGTGGAAAAATCAAGGGATCTTTTTGGTAAATTGCTACCACACTGGTTTTTCTGTGGAGTGGATTCCACAGGTCTCTCTAGTGGGTTGCTCTCAGCGTGGAATCAAAGGAAATATGATTTTTATGCTTACTTGATTCCTGCATGGATTTTGCTAGAGGGATGTGTAAAAGACCTTGATAGAGATTTGAAGGTGATCAACTCCTATGGGTCGTATTTTGACAGAGAGGTCTTTTGGGAGGAGATCAAGAATGAAGAAAATCTAAAACAACAAAATGTGATCTTGGGAGGTGATATCAACTTTACTACCTCTTTCAAAGAGGTGTGGGGAGATCATGCTAGAGTGGATTCTTTACAGACTTACTTCATTAAGTTGATACAAGAGGAGGGGATGGTGGATGTGGAACCTTTAAAAATGTTGCCTACTTGGATAAATGGTAGAAGAGGTCAAGAGTTCATTGCCAAGAGGCTAGATCATTTTTTGATTTCTAAGGACCTCGCCTCCACGGGTTTTAGATACAAATCTGTAATTTTTAATGTAAAGATATCCGACCAGTTGCCAATAATTCTACATTTGGAAAAAGAAAATAGGGAGGTCATATATCCCTTTAAGTTCAATTCTATCTAGCTAGATGAGCCATATTTTGTAACTTATGTTAGGTCCAATTGGGAAGGACTGTTGGGAACAATGATCTTAAATTCTATGGAGTCAATGGTACATAAGTTAAAGATACTCAAGGCTTGGCTAATTAACTAGGGAAAAAAGAAAAGGCAAAGAGAAAAGGAAGAATTGGTTAAGTTAGAGATGGAACTAGATATAAGTTATTCAAATCATCTTGGTGAATATGAGAATGAGATTGATAGAGAGTTGATTGCTGAAAAAAGAGAAAAGAAAAAGTTTTCTTTTGAAACAAGAAGAGGAAACCTGGAGATAGAAGAGTTGTTTGAACTGGCTGGCCTCAGGTGATAGAAACACAAAAAAAATTCACGCCTATGCTAACGCTAGAAAATAGATTAACACTATTTGGGAGTTGTCCAAGGAGGATGGGATAGGGATTTCTAGCAATCAAGAATTACAAAAAGAAGCAGTTGTTTTCTTACGTAAAACTTTCTTTGCCCACTCGAACCTTGTCATTACTTACCAATTGGAAATCTTAAGGAATTATCCTAGGATGTTCACAGAAGATGATATTTAAAGGATAACCTTGCATGTATCTTCAACATAAGTTCTGTCAGTTCTCAAAATATTTAAATCTTCAAAAATCCTTGGGCCTCATGGATGGACCGTAGATTTTTTCTTGGAATTTTTTGACATTCTGGGTGATGAATTAGTGGAGATGATTGAAGAGTCTAGAAAGAAATGGAGGGTTTTTGGAGCTTTGAATGCAACTTTTCTTGCTCTAATTCCGAAGAGTCAAAATCCAGAAAATTTTGGGGATTTTAGGCCCATAGCTCTTTGTAACCTGTTGTATAAAATCATAACAAAAATTATCACCATTAGAGTTAAAACATCTTTGTCTTATGGTATATCAAAAGAAAAATTTTCCTTTCTGGAGGGCAGACAAATCATTGATGCTATTAGCATAGTTCAGGAAGCTTTTTATAGTATAAAAGTTAAACATATCAAATCCTTGGTTCTCAAACTGGACATGATAAAGACATACGACAGAGTTGATTGGGGTTTCCTAAGACTAGTGTTGCTACAGGTGGGATTAAGCTTAGAAGCTACTGATTGGATTATGGGGTGTGTATCATCTGCAAATTGTGTTGTATTGATCAATGGCAAGCCTACAATTTTTTTTAAAAGAACAAGGGGATTAAGACAAGGGTGCTCATTATCCCCTTTTATTTTTTTTCTTGTTCTGGAAGGCTCAAGTAGAGCTATTAAGGAAAATGTAAGAGAAAATAACTTAGAAGTCATTTCGATGGCTAGAGGACTAAACATAACACATTTGATGTTTGTAGATGACATAATTATGTTTGGGAATGGCAGTTTTGGATTTTATATAAGGATCTCTTAGAAAGTTTAAGTAAAGCTACTGGTATGGCCTTTAGTCCACGGGAATCAATGTTCCTTGAAGATGGATGGATAGAAGAGGAACTAGTTGTACTGAAGGATTTTCTGTCTTATGATGTAACTTCAGTAGATTCAGGTTTTAAGTATCTCAGATGTTTCCTCAAACCCAATTGATATAAGAAGACTGATTGGTTTTGGTTGGTGAGAAATTTTGAGAAAAGGATTGCAAGATGGAGCCTAAGATGGAAGTTTAGGGGGAAGGGTGATACTAGCAAAAGATGTACTTGAAAGTATACTTGTTTATTGGCTATCTTTGGCTAAGATCCCAAAAAGTGTACTCAACATTGTCAGAAGGAAAATGTCCAGATTTGTGTGGTCTGGAAAAAAGGATAAAGAAGGGATACATTTTTTAAGATGGGATAAACTAACCAAACCTAAAAAGATGGGAGGGTGGGGATTAAAAAAATTATTTACTTTTGGGAAAGCCTTTGCAACAAAAAGCCTATGGAGGTGACTCATGGTACCTGGACTTTAGCATGAGGTATTTGTTAATAAATACCTTAGGAAGAAGTCTGTGGTTTCATGTCTTAGACAAGGTAACATAAAGTTGATAGGTAGTTCTAATATTTGGAGGGCCCTTACTTCTTCTCTAAGTATTATAACTAATTGGCTAGCCTGGAAACCAGAAGATTGAAGGGTTTTCAGAATTGGAATTGATCATTTGGTTGGGGCTCATAATTTTTATCAGTTATCAAGAAATATTATAACAAAACTAAAGGACCTAGGATTAGAATTCATGTCATAAGTAAGAACAGTGGATCTGGAAAACACAACACATACAGGGTGGATAAAGGAAAAGGTTTTAGGATTGGAAGGAGACTCAAAAGATGAATGGAATACCTATATAAAAGGTTTAACAAGCTTTGGAATTTAACTGAATAATGAAAAAGATGTATGAATGTGGTCATGGGGTACCAAAAGTGGAGAAGTAAGTGCAAATAAAGCCTATGAAGTACAAATGTTGGAGGATGAAGTGTCTGATCCTGATCTTTGGTATAGTGATCTATGGAAATGACAGTTGCCATTAAAAATTAAACTTTTTATGTGGCTATTGTTAGAACAAAGAATACTAACTTGGGAAAATTTATTTAAAAGAGGCTTTCATGGCCCTAGTAGATGTATTCTCTATGGTAACTTTGAGGAGACTGTGAATCACTTATTTGTGGATTCCAATTTTACTAAAGAAATATGAAATTCAATAATTAAGGATTTAAAGTGTGATGGTATCTGGGAAGGTGGATAGGTGAGGGATTGTATCCTGAAATAGAAAAGAATGAAAGGAGAAAGTATATAAATCCCAGGTATAGTATGTTGGGAGATTTGGAAACATAGAAACCTTGCTATTTCTTAGGATAGACCACTGAGTAGGAACAAAGTTTGTACAAGTATTTTACAGGTTCTGGGAGAAATACAAGTAGGTCATAATAGGAAGGAAAGGAGGATTGATAGGCCACCAATTCTCTTTTGGGATATGGCTGTAGGCTTTTTTGATGGTGCTTCACAAGAAAGGGAAGATATTTGTGGAGAAGGAGCTGTTTGAAAATTTATGGTGCTAGGTACCTTCAGAATCAAATTGAATTGTGGAAATGGATCAAATACTAAGGCTGAAATTCTAGCATTATGTTGTATTTTATTCTTTGCACGTTATAAAAAGATAACAAGGTTGCAGTTGGTAGGTGATTCAAAAGTAATTATTGTCTGGTTTACTAATGCAAACAATCTACATATGGTTTCATTGCAACACTAGATGAGAAAGATTAGAGAGCTTAGCTGAAATTTCACACAGCTTAAAGCCCAACATATTTACAGAGAATACAACAAGGAAGTTGATCTTCTATCAAAACCAGCATTAACTCTTGAGGATGATGGTTTATATTATGTTGAGGTTAAAGAAGGATAGGCATAAATCTTTGACATATTAGACATAGTTTAACTACACAGGCTCACTGGTTAAAGACTTGATCATTTTGATCAGTTTAAAGAAGAATTTGTTTCCTAAAGTCTATATAAAAGAGCTTAATAGCTTTGTCGGTATGATAAGATATGATGTTTTTATTTGATTGTAATGCAGCAGCAAATGAAGTAAAATTATGAACTTCAAAAATATTTTTATAAGAGAACAATTATATTTCTATAACATAAGTCTTTTTTCTGAAAAAAAAGATTTAACTAAATATAGCGACAAAGCATTTAAATTAGAATCACACAAGGATATTCATAATGTAAACAATAAGGAAATGGATTATCAAAATTTAATGCATCCATCTTAGCAACCCTCATATACAATAAATAAAGTGCATTCATTATGCTTAATACATTAACTATCTAAAGTGTAGTGGATCTCTTAATACTATATTTATATTTATTTTAAAACATTCTTATGATTTTATAATTTGGAAAAACATAAATTAGATTACAATAATACTAAATATTGTAAAACCATTTATTTAAATTCTTAATCTTAGAAATTTAAATTATTTCAATAACAATAAAATTCTTAATACTGTTGACCTGTCACAAACTAATAGTTATATATACCCAAATAATTTGGCGTAATCCATAGATAATTGCAATAAGTGACCAACTGTCACTATACAGATCTTTACGCATGGTTAGAAGAGTGCGGTTAAGGAAAGTGGTCTATCGTTAGTGGAATTGGCGCGACTAAGAAAATATTTTGCAACTAGAAGATGGATATAGTGTGCTATTCATAGTCGTCCCATCTCGACATCATAGCCACGTACTATAACTTGTTTTACAATAGTATATATACAATCTTTCAAGAGAAAGTACTTATATTGGTCTGCACTCTTACTTAATTATATTGAAAGGCTTATATTTATTGATAATGGGCATAATTAATCACTTTTTAATTTAAAATTTTAATCTGATGGTTAACAATTGAAGATGCTGGCATATTCTTAGTGGTCCTCCCAAATCAATGAATGTGATTTACTCTTCATAACTTCCTTGTATTTTTTAATGCATCAATTAACCTATTTACTTTTTAACATTTACCTAATCATATTAAGAAATTACTGTAGCACTATATGATTGCCAAGTTTAAATGATTAACCTTTGGAATTACCAAGTTTGGATTTGCTCAGTTGTAGGCGAGTTGTGTTTCATTTTCATTTTCTAGCTATGAGCACATTTCATTTTCCAATTGTCCGTGCATTTCATATTGGATCGTCAAATTCCAGTTATCCATGCATTTCATCATTCCAATTGTAGGAGGAAACTTTAGTATCACCTTTCGATGTTCATCAGCCATGATTTTGAGTGATTGTGCTAATTAATTGACATCGGAACATGTATTGAAATGATTTGTCTAAAAAAGATACTGTTATAAAATATTTAGAACATATAAACGACATGTTAATCTAGAAGATCTAAATAACGTGAGTCGAAATTTGTGAAATCAACATTAAGTCGAAGGAAAGTAATCAATTGAAGGGCTAGAAAAATTAACTGCATACAATGAACCAAGGGAGACTAGAACAAGAAAACAAAAAATGACAATAACGCCAGTAACCAAGGTACCTTTGGTAAAGGTTTAAAATTTTCCTTTCACTTCGAATTATAGTGTATAATGTGAAAGGAAATGGTCACTGTAGTAAACGAACGTTAAACTGGAGAAATCCAAATTAATACACCCAAAATAAGAATAATTTCTAGGACTCGATTTCACAATAAAGCAAAATAGTTGAATGCTTCTACTGCAGGTTAGGTTGATTTCAAATTTCAAACACTTCATACTTCGATAACGACAGTGTAATAACTTCGTAATGCACACACTCTGCAATATAAAACTTGCGTAAATGACGGGACTACTAAGACCTAAGAAAAATATTTCCCTCAAGACAATAAATTTCATTTATCAGTAGAATTCTTCACGTAAACAGTCTCTTTAGTATAGTTTGATATAACTACCATAATTGAAGATTCCAAAGAAAAGAACCAATTTGAAAATAAACGTCTGCAAAAAAATTGAGACTCTAGTAGAAGGTGTGCGCCTAAACCAGGTTACCAAAATACAGAGAAGTCAAATTCAGTTTAAGAAAAGGATTCTGACTTCAATCAATAATAGTGTGGTGATTTGAGAAAAATTAAGATCAAGAATTTAAATTTTCACTAGGACAATCGGTTAATCGATATCTGAAGATTCTTGGTCTTTAGGTTTAAGAATTAAATTATAAAATTGTATTATATTATATTATTTACGTATTAGGGTTTCTTACACTATTGTAAAATCAAGCTTCGATTGACTTATGAGAAATTAGCGTCTTTCCTAAAAGTCAATAGATTCTTTTAATTATCGATTATCTACGAGGATATTAAGGCCGAGAGTAAGTTGAAAACTGTAACTATAACGCCTAAAATTTATCAGTTCAAGAAATCTCAAGTCAAATATTTTAACAGTAAAACTCGAGAAGGACTCGACATGAAAAATACCATGGCTCATCATTATACATAATTCATCTACCGGAGAATTTTTCTGAATAATAGATTATTACATTCAAATTCTCAACTAAAAGTCATTTCTTAATAAGTTTCTTTCTCAACATGAGTAGAGTACATAATTACGCCTAAAGGCGTACATCTATTCACAATGGGCAGATTTAATAGGTGTTTAGTGCTTAATAAGTTTTCTATGAACAGGATTAAATATGGCTGGAATATTCTTAGTAGTCACACAAAATAAATGGGTGTGATGTTAATCATTAACTTCCTAGCTATTATAAAGACATTAGTTTATGTGTTTACTTTTTTACATTTACCTAATCATATTTAAAAATTACTTTGATAGCTAACTGATTGCCACGTAAGTGATTAACGGAAATTAAAATATTAACACCAGATAAATGAAGCCCAACAGTTTATTTGTTAATAGATAATAAAATTTAATATATTCTTTTAAAGATTCATTTCATCTTCTCAGCCTTTCGGCGTTCACCAGCAGCTATTTTGTTGTTGTGCTAGTTACAATCTATTATAATTCTATAAAAATAAAATATCGTAACCCACGATTGATGATAATTGGGGATGATTCTCAATTCGAACTCTTGCGCAACTTCTGATCCTTTACCCGCTAATCCATTGACTTAACTGATACCTCCCAGTCAATGCTATGGGTACTCTTCTTCCCCCTTATCCACCCGAACCGCAAAGAGGCCACACACAAGGAACAAAAAATAATAGCTCTCAATATTTCCTCGCAAGGAAGAGCTTCCACTCTTTTTGATATCCCAACTCTCACATGTAAAAAACAGTCAATGAAAATTTCGAAAGCATAACAATACTATCAAGAAGTGAGCCATTTCCCTTCTTCTCCATTTGTTTTATAGAATTCCCCCCCTTGACACATGTCCTCATGCACAAACAATTATCTTTTTAATTTAATTTAATTATGATTATTCACCCACACACTTGTCACACTCTCTCCAAGTTGCACAAGTAATTACCCTTTTTATTTTATTTAAAAATCCAATTTCCCTCATATTCTCCAATGTGTTCCTATTTTATCTTTTAGTTATCCCTTAGTTCCCCAATTTCTGATTTAATGAATGTCTCCTAACTAGATATTAGTTAGAGTTTGATTAAGAGTCTTATTCTAGTTAGACTTAATGTAGTTTGACTGTAGATATTATTCTATGTGTACACCTATTCTCTCATATTATTATTTCCTTCTATTTTAAATTCCAATTTATTAATTTCATGCACACATGTCCATTTTATCCAACCTTTATATTTTTATTCACCTTTTTCCTAGAGTTAGATTTTATCTCAAATATTTTAATTTATTTAATATTTTTAATTAGTCCCTTAATTAAACTTTGACTTAGGATTAGACTCTTGTTAGTCTTCTAGATTTATAATTTACTGATTACATAATTATTTTATTCTAAGAAGGTCTAAAAATTTCAATGTTTTTTAGGCCTCCTAGATTTATTGACTTATGATTTAATTACTCAACGTGCCCTTCAAGATGCACCTCCATTCTCCAAGGGTGCCACTCACCTTTGACTGGTTTTGGAAGTTTTTCCAACCCTTGGATCCAACACTCCATTCAGTCGACCTTGTGAGAGACTAAGGGCTTCCAAGGAATAAGGACTTTGGATTATTGCGCCCGCCTTAGGAATATTCATGAGCGACAGTCTCAGTCTACCCTCACAGCATCGTAGACCCTTCGAACTTGGTTATCATTAACTTACAATTCAGATCACGACGGGAGTTCTAGTAGGATGTGACAGGGAATGTATGTGTAATGTCCCCCACCTCTTAGAGAGGTGAGGAGGAGACTCAGTGGCCTGGGCACCCCCATTAGGTCATAGTCTCACACTGAAGGGGGGGAAAGTCAAGAAGTTAAAAGTTATATTTTTAAGTTGACTTAAGAAAGGGAAAGG
>ML802676.1:0-11887 GCA_009831015.1 Picea engelmannii | reverse complement strand
CTGAATTAGCTCTTGGATCCTTGTTGCATCCTCTCTTATGCACATAGACCCTTTTCTCTCTTATGAAGATCTACACGAAACCCGCAGGTGCTTTTTCTAAGCCCCTTTTTCCTTTGGGTCAAAACCATAGACGCTAGCCCCTTTTCCCTGGTGGAATCACATATGACCATGGGCTAGAATTGAGTGCTTAGCCACAAGGAGCTATTCGAAGCTCCGAGACTTCAACCAATAGACTTCCCCCGAACTATTGAATTTCCAAACTGCACGAGATTTTAGAGATCAATGATCCATGTTTACCCGACAACGAACGGTTAGGATTTACTACGGGCTTTGGGACTTTGGGAATTTCCACACCAAAACAACATTCCAATATCCCAGAGTGGTTACCGGTCTAATTCTATCATTAAGTGATTGTTTACTAGCATCTATGGGTCTTATCCCGTCCTTCCACTCTCCAAACTTCTACAGCCAGATCTGACGACTACCGAGGATTCTCCTTCCTCCACGATCTACATTAGATATCTACTCTTGGAATTTGGGCTTCGGGAGTTCTAAGACTCCAACACAAAATGCCTCCTGAATAGTCAAACATCGAATTGGCGATCTACAACTCACACTCTACCTACAACCAACTGATGTGATCAACTCCAGGTTTCAGAGCTTCAGGGTTCTTTGCTCTAACTGACCACCAAAATCTTGAACTTTCGAACACTGAATTGACAAAGGGAGGATATATATAGTTGAGACTCTCTGGTTGATTGACGACTACGATTTACTCTGGTGCTTCGGAGATTTGAGGATTCAAACACTTTTCAACAACTATCTCTAAAATATCCCAGATAACCGAAGTGTTGAAGAGATTAACAATCAACAACCCCTGCTTCACTATGTGATCTATGATTGAGATCTATTTCGGGAATCCAAGATTCGAGGTTTTCTTCTCCTCTATGGCTCTTCTTCCCTTCAACAAACGAATTTCTCAAGCTTTCAAAAGCTTGACCTTTCATCTATCCTCTGTAGGCTCAACTCCTTGCCTCTTCTTGCGATCTATGAAACGCTACACCTCCTTAGCTTGTTCAACACTTCAATCGAAGTGTGGGTGCACCCCTTGCACTTCTCCCTACTGATATTGGAACTTACGATAAGTTCTCTGGCGCACACTTGCGCTTCTCCTACAGTGTGTAACTTTATAAAGTTCTTTCCCTCCACACTCCTTACATAGGCTCTGCACACACTAGTGTTATCTCTCCTAAGATTTCAACTCTTCAAACTTCAAAGGGGCTCGACCCTTTGTTCTCTCAAATGACTTCTTGTGCCCACCTGACACTCTCGCTCTTTGTCCTAAGTTTTCGAACATAGTCAAAGTGTTGTTTCAACGCCCTCATGGCACTCTGTGCTCTTCCTCCTGGGTTTTACTAGCACTTTGACAAAGTGTTGGCTTCATTCACTCCTTGCAATCACTCTCTTGAGTCTTGGACTTTATAGAATCACCTATGAAAGGAGGCATTTACACTGCTATGAGTGTAGGCACACCCCTTGCGCTCGCTCTTTGCACTCCTTGCGTTGGCCTTCCTTTGAGTTTTTACAGGGCTCTAAGTGTAGGAACACTCCTTGTGCTCGGTCTGTGCACTTCTTGCACTATCCCTTCTAAGCTTAACACTAGTTCTAGTGTTCCCACCTGGCACGCTCCTCCCAGAAATCCTGACTAATTTCTTGCACACTCCTTGCATTGGCTTCTCAGAGATCTCATTAAATCTGGTGTGCACTCCTTTCACTGCCTTGCGAGCCCAGAACACTCATAAATTCACACAGATGGGGAATTATATCTATTCCTACATAGGGAACATTTATATACTCATGGAATTCATAAAAATTCAGTACACATTCGGAAAAAAAACACTCATTCACATAGAACAGACATAGAGATTCATATGCATGGAAATCTACTTTTCTATTAAATCTGAATGCTTTTTACAAGATTTTTCAAGATTGGACTGCAACAGAGTCTCAATTCTTCTCTCCTCTCTTGAGAGATATTCTCTTCTCATTCTCTTCTCATGCATTGTGATTTCAATATCTTGGTATTTTTACAAAAGAGGGGCTTCTCAAGCCTTCCTCCACCTACTACGTTAAATTACAATTAATTTACAACTCATCAAAATTTGATCGAAGATCATTTGACTATCAACCAATAAATGTGACTTACATACATCCTGTACAAATACAATGGGTCTACCCTCCTCAAGCATTTACAACATTAATTACATTAAATTTGATATTTGAACCCAAAATGAGAAGGCTGACGCTTCTCTCTCCTCAGGATCTTCTCCCTCTATGTGCATTGTTGCACTAGTTGTTGACGCACTGTTGAGTAGGAGTGATGCTCCTACATCAACATGGGGTATTATACTTTCGTTATTTGGAATGTTTTAATGATTAGATTGATTTTTACATTCCACCTCTTCATATTCCATCTAAAAACACAAAAATAAACTATAATGAGTATATCTACATTTAGAGTGTAATATACATGATTGCATAAATAAATAAAAAGTACCACATAAGTGAGTGCTTCATAAACAATACACATTATTTCGAAGTTGTGTTTCATGTCATCTCTTGAAATATCTTATGTTTCATTCACTCCATGCTTTTTTATACTAAGAGCTTTATATTCCATGAGAAAGTATAGATATAATTAAAGGTTTCATTTTTTTTCTATTAATTATAAAATAAGGGAAGTAAAATAACATAACTACTTAAGAATTGTTCAATTAATCCTCGATACTTCAACATATACTCAAAACCCATACTTCATTCAACGCACAAGGTATACACTCAATGAACTTGTGATATAGTGCATTTATTCATGGGATAATAATTAATACCCCTAATTTCACTAAATATTGATAAATACCTCCCAAAATCCTTTTGTTTAGCCGCCCTCCCAATACATTTTTCCAATAAAAAAGAACCTATTTTTACTAGATATCCCTTATTTTTACCAAATACACCTTTTATACCCCCAAATACCTATACACCCCCTCATAACATACATCCCCCCAAACACCTACAATATATTGACTCTATTTTTCATAATTTTAAAACCCCCTTTATGAATGAATGTGATAATATATTGGTCAATAAGGTGAAGCCCCCGTGACTCAATGCCAATCAAATGTTCCAATGGATTTTATATGTATGTTAACACCTATTAGAAAATATCGATGGACAATTGTAAATTATTTAAAATATAAAATCACATCAAATATAACATCTTAAGTAAGGAAAATGCAAATACTCACAAATTTTTTGATCAACCCTTTTTTGTCTTGTTCTTCCATCTTATGTGCTAATAAAAAATTAATATTTCATGCGATAATCAAACTCTCTATACATAAAAACAAATGATTGCATGCATTTGATGCACATTGTTGTTAGAATGACTCCTCCTGCGATGCATTTATGCTCATTTTTTTAACCATCTCCTTGTACATTTTTTTCGATATTCCTACCAGCATGTTTCAGGTATCACTTCAATCATCCTTTGAAATTTTATTAATCTTCTTGAAAAATGAAAAGAATAATAAAAAAAATTGATTAATATTTATATGAAAATAAATATAGGAAAAATAATAGTTTGGTAATTTATGGACTCGTACATATATAATATAGAAAACATGTTTAACACTAATACTTTTTAAATGTTTATTTTTTATTATTTCATTTTTTTCTATTGGAAGTATTATCGGTCTCATTAACCATTGCTTTGGAAATGCTTGTTCTAGTTTATATATAAACTGATTCTTGGAGTCATTGGATTGATTTTTGTATTGTAAATGAAAAGAATGGTCGAATCCAATATAAACTCTAAGCTAAGTTAAGTGAGTCAAATTCATCAAGAAATAGTAAAATATTAAGTTAAGTTTAAGTTATGTAAAATCATGACATTGGTACATCAAATGAGTTTACCAATCTATTGGCATATGTTTCTTGGTGGATGGAGACATTCCTTCAACAAGAAACACATTTTTTGCAGGTAAAGTTAAAGAATATGATATAAGAAGAAGTAGAAAACAAGGATGATAAAAACAAGAAGAAGAAGGGGATAGAGAACGAAAAAGGTTGGCTCCTAGACATGAATTGAAGAAGTAAGAGGTAATAGAATATTGAAGAGAAAAAAACAAGGACATAGAATAATGAAGTAACAAAAGAGAATGGTGTAGAGAAAGAGAAATGGATCCACAAAGAAAAACCAAAATAAGCATAGTAAAAATGAAGTAAAGAATACAAAGCAACAAGGTAATAATTAGTAGTGGAAAAATAATACCATGTGTCAATAATTGAGTTGCAAAATTCACTGAAGTGAAAATGAAATTCGTAAGAAGTTTGATGATCCTTGTTGATAATGTTGTTTTCATGATGGAAAAGAAGATGGTCATGTCCCTCTATTCGTATAAGGGTAAGATTGGCATCAAATGAAAATGTGTTTGAATTGTATGTGCTTGAATCAAATGATGATGTAATGGATGTAAGACGTGACAAGGAAAGTATACCCCATTAATTATGATTGTTGATGGTTTGTGGTAAACTAAAAACCACTTGTCATGACAAATGAACGATTATGATTAGAAAAAACCACTTGCTATGATGAATGGTTCATGGTGAGTTGAAACTACTTGATAATTGCAATGGTTGAGGGTAACCCACAAAAAAACTTAGGATGTGGTTATGGTTAATCCTAAGAAAACCTAGGATGATGATGCGGGGGGAGTGGAAAATGTTTGTGATTCAAAAAAATGTTTTTTATTTAAACTTTATTGGTTGTACTAACATATGTATGCACTTATGGTTTAAAGGAAGAACGATTGGATTTTGTTTAGAATTGATTTAAATTGATATTTAATCACAAAAAAATAACAACGACCTTAGATGCATTGATAATGGGAACACATTGGTGCATCCTATATTTGAGCACATCAATAAGGTTTTGTAATTTTTTAAAATAAATTGATATCATATAAAAAAATGGATAAATCATATTCAGTGCATCTTATATAATGACACATCAATGTGCTTATGGTTTAAAGGACATTGAATAAAGTATGTTTAGAATTGATTTAAACTGATGTTTTATCAGAAAATAATAATAACAACCTTCGATGCACTATTAACAAGAACACACCATTGTGCCCTATATGAGAGTGCACTTATAAGTCTTTTTACTTTAAAAAAAATAAAAAATCGATATTGTATAACAAAATGTCTAAAGATTATTTAGTACATCTTATATAGTGACACATTAGTGCCCTCACAATTCAAAGATGCAATAATTAGAGTATACTTAGAATTGATTTAAAATCAATATTTTGCTATGGAATAATAATAATGATTGTTGGTGTGTCAATATTAGAAAACTAGGGCACCCTATATGGGAATGCACTGTGGCACCTAAGATTATTTATGTGCATCAACCAAAAAACCTCCACTAAAACCTCTAGTCACTTGCTTCCATTAGCAACCTCTGTTAATGCCTTTAGTTTCCTACATTTGTTAGCAACCTCCGCTATAAATGAAGAAGGGATAGTATTTTTTGGGAGGTTCTGCAAAAATATTCACTAGGTGGTGTTTCCTAGTAGTGATGGTTCCACAAAAATTATTCATGGTTTCATAAATAGTACTCATGGCTCCACCAACATTGTTCCATAAACGATGATCATGTTTCCATAAATAGTGCTCATGTTTCCACCAACAATATTGTGTAAACAATGTACATGGTTCCACCAATACTATTCATGGTTCCATAAACAATGTTCATGGTTCCACCATCAAAATTTCACAATTCTACCAACTTTGCTCAAGGTTTTGAAAATAATTCTCATGGTTCCACCACCAAAAATCCATAGTACCACGAACTCTATTCAAGGATCCTTAACTACTTGTGCCTATATAAACATTCCTCATAGTTCCACCAACAATGATCATGATTTTATAAATAAAACTCAACGGTCCACCACCAAATGTTCATGGTTCCAACAATTTGTTGAAGGTTCCATAAACAATTCTCATGGTTCCATAAACAATGCTCATGTTTTCACCATCAAATTTTTACAGTTCTACCAACTTTGTGAAATGTTGCATAGGAAATGCTCATGGTTCTATAAATAATGTTCATGGTTCCATTATTGAAATTTCATAGTTCCACCAACATTGTTCAAGATTCCATAAATAATGATCATGGTTCCAATACCAACATTTCATGGTTCCACCAACATTGTTCAAGGTTCCATAAATAATGTTCATCGTTCAACCAACATTTTTCATGATTCCATAAATAGTGCTCATGGTTTCACCACTAAAAGTTCATGGTTCCATTAACTTTGCTCAAGGTTCATAGAACATTTCTCATGGTTCCACTAGAATTTTTCATGGTTCCATAAACAATTTTCATTGTTACATATATGCTTACAAAAGTACATATACAAAAGTGCATTTATGTGAAAGAGCTTCAGAAAAGTATATGCTTATACGTTGTAATTATATTTTTATTTATTTCAAATTCATGGAGGAAAATGTTGAAAACTTGTGATTAATGCTTCAAATGTTAAAGGGATGAAAACTTTATGCGATGTTAAATGATTGTAAGTTATATCAAAGACAATTTCAGTGTTTGAGTTACATTGTTTATAAGAAATAAGGAATATTAGTAAATCTAGAGAACGATTTAGGCCGTTATGGTATAGATCACTTTGAGAAATGTATCAGGTATAAGATAATTTTTGGGTCTTGTGGATCATTGATAGGTCCCATGAATTACTACCCAAATGTAAGATAGTATGATAGTTTAGCATGAGTTCTCCTTACTTCTAATGGTATTCTAAAGTGTCTAGTACTACATGTCATAATAGCAAAATAATACCCTCGAAATGAATAAAACTATTTATTTTTATAGGTTTCAATGAGTTTTGCATCACTTCATATGGAGTGTGTAAGTTAGTTGGTAACCATTCTCTTTAATGTGCTACAAGAAGATTGCACAATACAAAGTAGGAAGAAAGTTTGTTGGTAGGAGATGAATTGGTTAGTAAGTTATGGTTATCAAAATTGTTATGTGACAATATGTAAGGCCCTTAGCGTAGAGAAATGTGTGCAATATGAATGAAATGTAAGCTTCTTAGAGACCTACATTAGACATGACATCATTGGATGAATTAGGGGTACAATCCCAAATCTTATTGTTACAATAATATTTTTGTTATAATATTATTGTTAAACAAAGTTGGTGGAACCATGAACATTTGGTGGTGGAGGCAAGATCATTGTTTATGGAACCATGACCATTGTTTATAGAACCTTAAACAAATTGTTGTAACCATGAATATTTGGTGGTGGAACCTTAAGCATTTTTTATGGAAATGTGAGTATTGTTTATAGACCAATAAGAAATCAAGGATCCTTGAATAAAGTTCATGGAACTATGAACTTTTGGTAGTGTAACCATGAACATTATTTATGGAACCATGAGCATTGATTACAAAATATTGAAAAAGTTAGTAGAAATGTGAACTTTTAATAGTGGAACCACAAGCATTATTTATGGAACCCCCTAATGATGCACATAACCCCACTTGAAGGCCCAAAGATCCCCTTGAAATGTAATGTGCGATTATTTGAGGTGTTTTTCATTACCCTCAAGCCCTAATATCTTCCTTTATGGATTATGTCTTGGGTGTCCTTCCCCACCCATGTCAAGGACCACGAGACCCATCCCTAGTGTTGAAAACCTTTTATTGGTGCCAACATCCCCACTTATAGGACAAATATTCCTTAGAGAGGTTACATGCAGTGGTTCAAGATCATGTTCATCACACTTAAGCCATATAATATGCCTTTAGGGTCGATGAGATCCATCCCTAATGATCAAAACCTCCTAATGACACTTATATCCCCACTTGTAGGGATAAGATCTCGTATATATAATTTGTGGGGTGGTTTGAGGCCTCATTCACTGCCCTTGATACCTAGAAGCTATGTTTAGGACCTAAGGTTTGTGTTTCCTCCCATAACCATGTCCATGGCCCTAAGACCCATACCTATTTATTAGAGCCTCCTACTAGTGCCCACATCCACACTGAGAGATAAAAAATCCATTAGATAGGCCTTGTGTGGTGGTCTAAGGTCACACTCATAGTCTTGGAGCATTGGAGGATACCTTTATGTCCTAAGGCCCTAGCTTACTCCCCTGTCCTATACTTGGTACTTAAAACCTTCTAATGACTCCAAAATCCCAACCCAAAGGCCAAAGAACCTTTAGAATGGTCTCAAACATGGACCTTTAGTCCTAAAAGCTACCTTTAGATCCCAAGGCCTGCCCACCCCCCCCAATAATGATCAAGGTGTGGATACCTATACTTTGTGCTAAAAACCTTGTAATGGCCTCCTTATCCCCACTCAAAGGAAAAATATCCTTTCGAACAATCTTGTGTAGTGTTTCTAGGTTTTCATGATGGTCATTAAGCCCAATATACTTCTTTTAGTAACCTTAAGATATGAGTGTTGATAATAAAGATTTTATGAATATTTGATGGATTTAATAAAATCAATTAGGATGAATTGATGTTAAAACCATAATAGCTTTACAATTGATAATTAAGAAATTAAATAAAAATATAGTGAATACTCTATGCATAATGTAGTAAATGGTACTTCATGTGAAGATAAAAAAAATGTAAAGAGCAAGCTATTACATTTTTTCTTAATTGTTAAGAATAATTAATCATGAATTTATTTTAATAAAATTAACACATCAAGATTTAAGGGGACAAATTCTTTTGGAAATGTTATAATTTCTAGGAATATTTTGATTAAGTGATGGGGTATTAGAGTTGAAATTTATTACTTATGTAAATAATTTCAAGTTTTTGTACTACTCCTTTAAATAGACATCTAATTACTTTACTTTCATTCTTCTTTCCTCTACAATTCATTTTCTTTTTTTGGTTTAAAGCCACTCCTTACTCCCTTTTCCTTATCCTCAAGACCATCTCTCTTTTACTTTGACCCAATCCTTACCAAGTCAAGGAAATTTCTATGGGAGCCAATCTACTAACATTCATGATTCATTGTTTTATTCTTCATTTCGATGACTTGGGATTCCAGCAAGTTCTCTCAACCACTTCATTGAAACAATTTATCTTCCCATTTTCTTGGCTTGGCTTAGTTGTCACATTTTCATCTTCTTATACCCAAATTTTCTTATCCCTTTCTCGCATGCACACTAGTATGTGTTTGATGTTTATTTTGTTTTCCAATATTGTTTTTTCACTTGAGCCCATATCTATCTTTGATTCTATGTGGTCATTGGACATCAGTCATATTTTGTGTTGCTTCATATAGCCATGCATCTAAATTCTCTTACATGAATGCAAATATTTCTAGATACTGGTGTGGTGTGTTAGAGTAGAAACTTATTATCTAAATAAATACATACATGTTGCACCTCCTTTTTACTTATATTTACTAAAGTAAGGAAACAAATCAAAGTTTTTGGTACATACATGAAGGTTGTTTCTTATAGAAAGAGGAGATTGTATTGTCGTATAATGCTAGAAGATAGGCATACTCGACTAGAGAGGTTTGGTTAGTTATTTGGAGAGTTGCATTGACCTTAAAATAGACATGTATGAGATTGATTAAAGTATATAACTTTAGTTGTGCATTGATATTTTTCAATTTATTTGAACATTAATAACCTTTTTAAGGCAATTATATATCCCCAACCATTTGATGATATTGTATGTAGTGATTACAACTTGTTCAATTCCAAAGTGTAGAATATTGTATCTAATTTCAAATTGTAGAAGTTTAAGAAGATAGCTATTCCATCCTAATTCAAGGTGTAGAAGTTTAAAAAGATAGTTATTGCATTAGGGAAGGTCATAGAAATTATGGTATGGTTGGAGAACCACATACAAGATCCTTAAACTATATTTACATGTATTTTTAAGAATAAGAATTAAATTTTTGGATGAATAAAAATTGAATTATAATAAATGTTCTTTTAAACTTTAGAAAATAAAACAAACTTTTAATTAAGATAAAAAAACAAACTAAATCAAAATTGAAAATATTATAAAAAAAACATTCATATAAATATAATAGTTTTATTTCTTTTATATGTTTTCATTATTTACATGCTCTTCTTGAGATAACTATAAATAAAAATAATATGATTGGTGACAATGAAATATTTATTTAAATATTTAATTATAAATTAATAAATATTAATTAAAAAAATTTCTAAATGTTATTTTAAAAAATATAAAAAAATAATTTTATATTAATTTTTATTTTACATTAATATAAAATATAAATTTATTTTATCAAAATTCAATACATTAATTTTTTTAAATTATAAAATAAATAATTATATTTTATATATATTAAAAATTTTAAAACATAAATTACTTATACAATAAAAATATAATTTATGAATATATCATTACTTAATGATGAAAATACACCATCTAAATTTTTATCTACTTATGAATGAGGTAGTCGTTCATCTCAATTTTTATATATCTAGGAAACGTAGTCACTTATTTAGGTTCAAGTTGTGAGAGTTCAAGATAATAACAAGATTTGCCTATCGGCATACCTGCCTCTAACAAATCATGAAACTTTGAACCAAATCCGGATTTGATTTGAAAATGGTATGAAAATTTTTATGAAACTTTACAGTTGAATTTAGATGATTTGGAAATAGTGTCATAAAGATCTGGAAATGATATAAAAAATAAAGTTTATGTAACTTTAAGATGAACCACAGACCCAGTCATAGTGAATGTCATATGAATGGATGACAACGGTACATAGTGAATGACTTATGATGGAGCCCATGGTCGTCAGTCTCTGACAGAGGACAGGCTGGTGCATAAGACTCGCCACTTAACTTGAAATGGAAATAAATATGGTAAGTCATGGTGTAATGGGAAGTTCGATAGAAACAAAGAGGAGTTGGTTATAATCATTAAAAGAAAGAAATGATGTTGGCTTGCCATTTATCACGACATGATATTTTATGAATATAGTTGATTTTCCAGTGTGCACTTTGGCATAGAGAAATCTATGCCACGTTTAAAGAAAACTCTTAAACACAAAGACAAATTTGGAATTTTAACTTTTGAGGTTTAATAAAATTTTATATAAAAAATATGTTATATAATAGTTTTATTAAATTTGGAATTTTATGGGCTTGACCATTTTATAATTGTAACCCTGGATAATGGGATGTTGATGTTAAATGTACTAACCACAATAGTTGGACATGTGGTTCATGTTACAATGACAGCGGTACATAGTGAATGGCATATGATGGATGGCCGTATATGATGGGGGCCATGGTCATTAGTCTCTGACAGAGGACAGGCTGGTGCATAAGGCTCGCCACTTAACTTGAAATAAATATGGTAAGTCATGGTGTAATGGGAAGTTGGATAGAAATAAAGAGGAGTTGGTTATAATCATTTAAAGAAACAAATGATGTTGGCTTGCCATTTATCACGACATGATATTTTATGAATATAGTTGATTTTCCAGTGTGCACTTTGGCATAGAGAAATCTATGCCACGATTAAAGAAAACTCTTAAACACAGACAAATTTGGAATTTTATGGTTTAATAAAATTTTATATAAGAAATTTAACTATTTATTGATAACTATATATGTATCAATTTTGTAAATAATTGATACAAATTTTAATTATAATGTGTTGATAGAGTCATTAATACAATATTCAATACTTATAATCCAAAAGCATATTGATGAGTATTCACATTTACCCAATATTAAAGATATATCACTTCAAACTAAAACATTATTAATAAA
>ML802675.1:139749-153995 GCA_009831015.1 Picea engelmannii | reverse complement strand
AATTTAGTTAATTTCTCATTGTACTAAATCCCAAACTTCTTAAGATGAGCTAAATAGGATGTTTGAATCCTTAATACAATAATAAGGTTATTGGGAACCATCAAATATTTAGTTTTTATGGATTCAAGATATACCCCTTCTTAATCTAAGAAAATTAAGAAGATAGTAATTAGGAATCTCAAAAGATTAATTTCTTAAGGTTCTTTGATAGTCCTACTTCCACTAAAAAAAGTAGGACTATTTTAAAGTAGTAGTTGTATGTAACCCAAAGCTAAAAGTTAAAGTGATTATAAAATATTTGAAACTTGTAATAATGCATGACTTATACATAGTCTACAAGAGAAATATAAATGACAATTGCTACTCCATGTTTTTAAAAGTTTAAGTAGAACAGGGGGTTTGAATGGGGTTTAGGCGGGAATCAAACCAGGAGTTGCAAGTTTCATGGAGGTTGATCTTTTTTTTCATCGGATGGTCGAAGAGTTTACTAAGGATATATGGTGGCTTGACCATTGACTGTAGTCATTAGCGGTTCTGGAGGGGGAGTCTTTTTAGGAGAATTTTTCTAGTTACTTATCCAGTGCTAAACGTCAATCTCTAAGACCCCAAGACTTAGTAGGCTGGACTCCTTTCACCCTTTCGCTTACTATCATTATGGTTTGACAGGCGTAGAATATTTTCTTTAATGCTGGCTTCCGGATTGACAAACTTTGAGTTGATGGGTGCTCTGTCTTTTAATTAACGAGTCTTTTGTCTTTTCGTTATTTACTTCTGACGAGTCAGTACATCAGTTGTTTAACATTTTTTACTGAGCTGGCAGCTGCTTTAAGGTAGTGTGGAATGCAGGTATGGATGGTTAGGTTAACGCACTCTTAGGTGCGGCTGACGAGGAGATTTGGGATCAGGCGGACTTCCTTTCATCGATGGACGAGCTATGTAGGTGTAATGGTAGGAGGTGCACACTAAATGCGAAATTAAACGAGCCATTAACACCCTTGACAGAGTTACCTTCTCCCTCTACCACCGACTCGAAGCATTTTCATTTGTCTACTGTAGCGTCGAGTCTTTCCCACTGAAAGGAAGCTTCCCGTCTTCCTAGTGCAGTTTCAAAGGTTTTAATAGTTGGAGGAACTAACAAGGTGAAAGCAATTCCGGGAAAAATCTTAAAGGAGGTAGGACTGAAGACTACTTGCATCGCTCAAAATTTGGAGTATAAGGGAGGTGGTTTGTTGGGGAAACAAGGTTCTCCGAAGCGCACTATCCGAGCGTGGAAGCCAAAACAAACCAAACATAAAATGGTTCTGGGTTTGGATGTGGGACTTGAAGAGTCATGTTCGCTTGCGATATGTGCTCTAGTGGGAAGGTTGGCATACTGAATACTATGCAAGATGTTCGTTTAAGAGTGGATGCGAGTTACCTGGGAACCCCTACTGGGTTATTCTCCGGTGTTATTGACTTTGCTGAGGGAATGGTTTGGCTTTGTTTTCAAAAACTCGGAAGACTCATCCCAGATATCATACAGTTTCTGGGTTTTTTAGGGCGATAGTCTCATGCTAAAGAGGTGGCAGATAACGTTGACCCAACGATAAAGTATTTTAGCTTTCATAACCTCTGGCTCCTGCTCCCGGGTCTTCTGCTACAGCTGTGGAAAGTCAAAGCTTTGGAGGTGATAGGAAATGTCTTAGGACATTTTATAAAGGTTGATGAGGATGCTTTACAGTCTTTAGAAAAAAGGATGACTAAAGTCCTTGTGGAAGTGGATATCCATGATGGGCTGCTAGAAACTTTGGAGATTGAGTGGAGGGGTCTCCTATTAGTCCAAAGATTAGATTATTTGGGTATACCATTTCGTTGTTCGCGTTGTAGGCGAACTTGTCATCTAAGGAAGGACTGCCATCAAGTTTATGGAGCTTTTGTCGATGAGGAATCCTCAAAGGAGAAAACAACTAAATGCTACTCCCATGGGATGGACGCGTAGGAACTGGAAGTTTTTTTGGGAGCGTGGGATATGGATAGACCAACTTATCCGAACAACACCTTCATTGGTAAGTTGAGACACTACTGTCCATCTCTGTATTTCACTTTATCTCCGTGGGAAAGAGACCACCTAGATACTTTCTTCCCTTAAGAGTCAAGTTTTCCATCTGTGACTGTTAAGAGTGTGGCTAATGAGCCTATTTTAGAGAGTTTAGTTTTGCTAGATGCTTGACGTGATCCCTCTCCTGTCCCTTTTGTTACCCAAGAGATGAGTAACAATTTTCTTCTCGAGACTTTGTTGGAGGAATATTCACTCCTTGTACCTGGTTATGGACAACCTGTATCTAGTGAGAAATCCTTGGATATGATGTTAATGACCTTGGTTCCATCCTACAGAGAGGTTGCTAGTCCTATCCTGATTCCGAATTTCTTGGGGAAAGAAGTTGTGGTTACTGCTAGGCCTAGTGAAGCTTCTAGAGATTTTGTATGTGTAGGAGTTTCAAATGGGAAGGAACTTGCATGGTCATGGGGATTGGGGCTTGAGTTATCTCCTGTAAAAACTAGAAGTGCTCGCAAAAGATGGGGACGAACCTTTCCTTTTCAGATAACCAAATTTCTTCAAACATTAATCAGGGTGTGCTTAGAGGCATGAAATCCCTTGCAAGAAATAAATCATGATCCTCCTCTCTCTCAATATAAGAGGGGTAGGAGGACCCCTGAAGTTATCCTCCATGCAAAGAATTATCTCAAAAACTTTACCCAATATTATCTTTATACAGGAGACCCTAGTGGATGAGGAGAAGGCTAGGAATTTCATGTTTGCACTCAGGCTGGAGTGGATGTCTTGTGCTGTTAGTTCAGTGGGAAAATCGAGTGGCCTCTTGGTGTCTTGGAATCCTAGTTTTTTTTTTTTTTTTTTTNTATTTTCTTGTCAGGTTCCAACTTAGTGGATAAAAGGAAGATTTCTCTTGTGAATGTATACGACCCTTGCACAGATTGCAAGCATTTTTGGAAAAAAGTGGAAGATAGGAGACTGTTAGCTCATGTTGACTTGATAATGGCAAGGGACATGAATTTCATGATAAATTCAACAGAGGTTTAGGGCTCAACAGCTTTGACTGACCTTTTGGCGGTCTTCTTCAGGGACTTGTTTGAAAAAAACAAGTCAGTGGATGTGGCACCTACCGAGTTGGCTCCTACGTGGTGTAATGGTAGATCTGGAGAGTATGGCATTGCTAAAAGACTTGACAAAATCTATGTGGAGGAGGATCTTCTTGTGCCAACTATGAGATACAGGTCGTGGGTAGAATATCCTTATTTATCCGATCATGCACATGTATTACTTCAATTGGACATTGGGATACTGTCGATTTCTCACCCTTTCAAGTTCAATCCAGCCTGGTTGTGTGAAGATTCCTTTTCCTCTTTAGCTCGTGAAGTTTGGACTGATGCACAACTACAACAAGTTGAGGGGGCGCAAAGGATATTAGTTGGGAAGCTTTCACTTCTAAAAAATTGGGCTAAAATCTGGTTGAAAGAAAAATGCCTCCGGGATAGGATAGAAATGGAAGAAACGAAAGTTGAATTGGTTGCGTTCTATAATCAAAAGATTCAAGGAAATTACACTGCAAATTATGATCAAAGATTGATGTTCTTAGAGTTTGAGCGCAAAATATTTATGCTGGATGAGGAAGAACGATGGCCCCAAAAGAGCAAGGCCATTTGGATTAAGAGCGAAGATAAAAATACGAAATTCTTTCACCATTTTGCAAGCTACAGGAGGAACAAAAAACACATTTGGGAAATAAAAGATGAAGCCGGACTGGTTCACACAGGTCATGAGGCCCTAAAGGATGAAGCGATTTCTTTCTTTAATTCATTCTATCAGGACACATGGCAAAATCACATTAGGGACCAGTTAGATACTGTCAGGCTGTATCCTAGGCTTGTTTTGGAGGAAGAAGTAGCAACTCTTGAGAAGCCTTGTACCATTAAGGAAATTTTAGAGGTTCTAAAAGGTATTGCAAAGGACAAAAGTCTTGGCCCAAATGGGTGGTCTGTCAAATTTTTCTTATACTTCTTCGAACTGGTAGGGCAAGACTTACTTGATGTTGTGGAGGAGACTAGGATATGAGGTGAGGTTATTCGACCGATCAATTCTAATTTCATTTCCTTGATTCCAAAAGCCAACATTCCTAGCTCCTTCAACGATTTTTGTCCTATCGCTTTGTGTAATTTATGCTACAAGATTATTGCAAAATTAATTGTGAGGAGACTCAGGCATGTCCTTTGTTGCACCTTGTATGAAGAACAATTGGGTTTTCTAAAGGGCAGACAGATTTTAGATGTCATGGGGGCATCACATGAGCATCTTCATAGTATTAAGGCCAAAAAACTTCAAGCAATCCTCTTGAAGCTAGATTAAAAAAAGGCCTATGATTGTACAAACTGGGATTTTTTGAGGTTTATGCTCCTCCATTGTGGTTTTAGACAACATATACCATCCTGATCAATGGTGAGGCCACTAAGTTCTTCCAAAGTGGTAGAGTATTATGGTAGGGTTGTCCACTGTCGCCTCTCTTGTTCATACTTGTGATGGAAGGCCTTAGCCTTTCTCTTAAAAAAGGTCAAGCAGAAGGAAAGTTGTCAGGCATTAAGGTTTCTAGGATTATTAAGATCCTCCATCTGGTGATAATAATGTCCAAAGCCTCGATCCTAGAATGGAAGGAAATCAACAAAATACTTAACATCTTTTGTTGTGCGACGAGATTGATGATCAACGTCCAAAATTGCACCTTTCTTCACTACGGTGTTCAACAGGGAACTTTAGATGCTTTGAAAGATTTGTTTCATTTCAACTTCTTGAATCTTTCGAAAGGATTTAAATACCCGGGTTTCTTTTTAAAGCATGCTAGCTACAAGTCGAAGGATTGGCAGTGGATTATTATGAAGTTTGAGAATTGAATAAGTCACTGGTGCAATTGACTTCTTTCACTGGGGGGAAGATATGTGCCTATCAAAGCAATGTTATAAATTCAGCCAGTCTATTGGATGGCTTTGGCTCACATCTCGACTTCTGTTCTAAATTGGATCCATAAGCTGTTTTTTTCCTTTCTCTAGTCAGGAAACAAGAAAAAATAGAGCTACTACTTATGCCGATGGGAGACCACTTCGAAACCAAAAGAATTTGGTGGGTGGGGGTTGAGGAACATTTTTTGTTTTTACAGGGTGTTGGCGACTAATACATTATGGCGAGGACTGATGCAGAATGATATTTGGAAATGAGTGATAAAGGACAAGTATTTACCCCATATCTTTGTGATGACTTAGCTGTAATCGACTTCACCAGTCTCGTCATTCGACTCCCAAACTTGGAAAAAAATCATGAATACTTTACCTCTGATCATGCATTGGCTAGCCTAAACGGGTTCGGGAAAATCCATTATTGTTGGAAAGGACGAAATATTGGGCTTGGGGAAGGATTCCATTTTGTCTGCTAATTTGATTTTCTATCTTAACAATAAAAATGTGTATTTTCTTAATCAAGCTAGCTGAGTCTCGACATAGGGCTCGATTTGCTCCAACTGGCTCGACAGTTCAGAATTGGGATTAGAGGGCGATCTCGCTACATAATGGAAAGGTATAGGAGGAGCTTGATTGGATCAGGCATACAAATAACTACAAGAGAGAATGAGTTAAGATGGACAGATGGAGATAGCTCTGGACAGATTTTAGTTAAAAATGTTTACAATGCACTTGCTTCCAAGATTTGGAAAAACAAAATAGGAGGTTGGAGGAAAAAACTTTGGAGTTGGGAGTGCCCTGTAAAGATTAAGATTTTCGCCTAGCTAGTGATTGAAGATAAAGTTCTTACTTGTAAAAACTTACAAAAAAGAGGATGGGTGGGGCCAGGAATCTGTCACCTTTGCAAAGGTAACCGAGAATTTGGAAATCACCTCTTTGTTTATTTCCCTTTTACTATATTAGTTTGGGAAAGGATCAAAGGGGCCCTCAAGTTTTCTACAAGATGGAATGGCACAACAATAAAGGAATGCTTTGAAAACTATGCTCTTCAGAATCACAACACCCCTACATTGCCAACCTTTATTTGTTGGTTCATTTGGMATGAAAGAAAMTTGGTTATCTTTGAGTCAAGGAGTCCCTCCGTTCAGAAGATAGACTAWCTCTCTTTAGGTGCGGTGAGMAGTAACARGCCAAAGGAAAAAKTCTATCCAACTAGATGCTCAGTTCTTGCTACTCCAAAAGATAAAACCATTGGGTGGTTTGAYGGGGMAACACAAAGGAATGGAGATCTAAGCGACGCAGGAGGAGTCATAAAAATCAATGAACACACAGTCTATAAGTGGACTCTAAATTTTGGAAGAGGAACAAATACAAGAGCATAACTTATGGGTGTTTGGGCTTCTCTAACCTTGGCACTCAGACTTTCGATTTCAGATTTTCATGTTTTAGGGGAGTCAAAAACAATCATCGAATGGATTAATAGAAAATGTRCTCTTCAAGATGTTACTATAGACTGTTAGAAGGACAKGATAAAGGAGTTCATCAAGTATTTTTCGAATATTACCTTTGTTCATGTATACATARAAGAGAATCAAGAGGCAGACTGCTTATCAAAACATGCCCYGTCAATGTGTCCAGGGAACATAGCATATAATCAGTGGGAAGGGGGCCATGAGGGCCCAAAACTCTTTTTAAATATGTACTAGCAGTTATTCTAGGGGACCTTACTTGTGTTGTTTTCTTGCAAAGATGGGTGTTTGTTTTTTCCATTATCTATGTATGGAAGACAAAACGTTTTTGAAAAGTACCTCTTTTGGTCCGAAAAGATAGGTGTCAGTATTGTAAGGAAATTGGAAATTTCCATATAGTTATGTCAGAGGATCGAAATTGAAACTCAAGGAGCCCTTGATATAATGTTTTGTCATATGAACATATTATATTAATATAAATATAATGTGCAATTTTTAGTGGAAAAAAAAGTTGAAGTAGAATTAGACACATCAAGGTGTTGATAACTATTAATAATGTCATATGTGTAATTGAAGTCTTCAAAACTCTTTTAAAATAGATTGATAAATAAAAATCATGGCATATTTGTTATATCCATTCCACTCCAAAATATGATTGAATTCCAATATAGGTGCTCTTCTAGACTTTTAAGTAAAAAAATTCAAAGCTATTTCATATCACCTTATTAATTTTAATATAATAATATTATATATTCATATGATTAAATAAATAAAGTTGTTATGTTAAAATTTGTAGTTCATTTAAAACTTGAAATTTAGGCAAAGAGATTTTGAAAATAATGTATTATTTTCATATCCTTATACATAGCATTTATATTATATTAAGTTTTAAATATTGATGAATTTTAAATGTGAAATTATAACACTTGTTCGGGGTGACACGAGCAGGTGGATTTCTCTTATCCCCAGGAGGAAATGTCCAACTCCTTTTCTCATGGAACAATGGACACGATACTAACAATCAGGCATAGGCTTATGCCTTGTTTAAAGGTTTGAAATTGGCCCGTCAACAAGGGGCTTCCTCTATTTCAATTATTGAAGATTCTAGGATAATCATCAACCAATGAAGAAATAAGAACTTGCTAAAAGATATGAAGCTCGCATTAGTTTTTTGGAGAATCAATCATGAGCTTGACTTGTAGCACAAATATGATGCAAATCACCTTTTGCGTCATAATAATGCTCTAGCTAATAAGCAAGCAAACTTGGCCTTACGGAACCCTTTAGAATACCTAAGGGTCAATGAGAAAATGTCGTATGAACCAATCTCATGATCAAATTCAGACATATATCAAACATTTGTAAAAATAAATCACGGCTTCACACTTCATGAGCACCCGTCAAAAGGTCAAATTAATCAATTATGCAATTGTTTCCATCGTCGCATCATCCTGTGAAATCATGACAAGTGGTGTTGAAGATATACCATGTATGGGCCCTTACTTCTCCCACACCGGTGATAAGTTTTGATCCTTCCCCCTTGACCATTAGATATGTAGCATTCATAGGACCTTGTCATATAGTGCATGTGCTTGGATAATCGTCAGGATGAATTTGTCATTCCTCTGGGCCGTATCGGCTTATTGATTTATGGTTGTGGCACCTCTGTAAATGGGAGAGTGTGTCACCTTGAAACACACTGTACTCATGTATTTAATTTTGGAAAGGTCTGGACCCATTCACAGTTGGATTCTTAGCTGGGAGAGCGTATCAAATGCCTTAGATTTGATGGTACCAAATCTTCCCCTGACATGGATGAGATTACAAGCATGTTGGGAGTGTCTTATATATGTGACACCCTAGGCCATGCCTCTACAAAGCATTGAGAACCAGGGAGATGTGACATCAGTGTTGAAAGACGACGTCCATAATCTGCACAACATTGAGGTGGTAGTGAAGCTCTAGGATATGGCAGAGCAACAATCAAGAACGACAAGGTGGCGAAGGAAGTTAATAGTAGAAGATCATGATGAATTAGTCAGGTCTCTTCATGCATACCAGATACAATTACATGGCATCTCAACCTAGTTGTTCACCACCATGGAATTTTTGGCCAAACCTTGAGAGGGGCAACATCAAATTCATGACAAATGTGTTATCCTCTATTCAGAATTGGAGGGATTGAGGAGCCACTCCAATCCCCAGACGCCGCCAAGCCCAGCCTCAGACAATTCAGAAGTGACCTCATTGCCTGGTGCCCAACAACGTGTACCTGAATTAAACTCACCTCCAATTTAAAATGAAGAATATCCAGGCAGGGATGCTGCCCAAAATTAATTTGTCTTTAGATTTTCTGCTTTTGTTTTCTGATACTAGGTAGATTTTATAGGCTTTATGCTAGAAGTAGTTTATTTGTACTATATAAGGAAGAGACAAATACAAATACTTTGAAAGATATTACTAATTGTCAACATGTTTTTATCTGTTGTTTTAAGGTTGTTTGTCATGCGATAGATGAAAGGATTGTGGGTGAGCATGAAGGAATGGAAGGACCGATACATCTATTGAGACATGCATGAGCTCTTCTTCGAAGAATTTCAATGTCTTTTGCATGAATGGTTAAAAAGATAAGTTGTTGTCAATTAAATCCTATTACTAGTGGAGTCAATAGTTTGGGATCAAGGCAAGCTTGATAGTTTGAAGGCGCTAGACAACAAGTGGACTTGGGCGATTTATTTCTAGTTCACTTGAGTGAAGGAAGGATACATTGTTGAATTCACCATTCAATATTGTGATTCTTTCAGCGGGGCTGAAAGAAAGTTTGAATAAGGTCCAAGAAAGTGAATGCTCAAAGATATTCCCCTTTGGATCAAAATGTTGTTTGTAGAGAAGAGATTCATGCACATGGAGCCTGATAGGATGGGTGAGTAAAACCCCCCAACGCAGGGGGGATTTGGCAAAGGTGGGGGAAGAAAAAAAATATCCAAGAGATGGATCCATTGAGGAGGATCCAAGAAGTTTCTAATATTAGGTGAGGATTGGAATGGACCCAAAGGAGAAGAGGAGAAAAAGAGCCAAGAGATACGCAAGAAGAGATAAGTTGAGAGATAAGGATGAGAAGAGGAGTGAAGAAGAGTCAGTCAAGGGTGCGCAATGAGGTGTCAGGCCCATAATGAAGAGGAAACTCACACGACACTATGGTGAGAGAGAGGATGTTGTGCCAGAGTGGAGCACAAGCGAGGATAGGCCTACAAAGAGGCTTAGAGTCAAGATACCAATAGTGACAGTAGTGGTAGTGAGGGCCTAGGTGATGAAGACCATACCCTTTGGTTGTTGCGGTATGCCGCAACCTTGAGAGAGTCGAGATATCCCAAGTATGGTGTGTGAGAATACATTTTTGGTGCATAGAGGGAATTTGAGGAGGAAACACTGCACAGTTATGCGTTGAAAAAAATAGAAGATGATGTGCAACTCCGTGAGGCGCCAATCCGAAGAGAATGTGGCACTCAACAAAATGAAAGTATGTTGAACAATAGAGAGAATGATGCATGCAGTGGAAGCGTGTTGAGTAGAAAAAGTGATTTTGTGCAAGGTGGTAGTGTGCAGATCGGTCTGAGAGATGAGGTGCGTAGTGGTAGTGTGTGGATCGGCATGAGGGTAGGCACACATGGTTTTGGTGCGTGATCATTGGTGTGCTAGAAGAGATGGGAGATGGAGGCTCCCCTAGTGGTGGGGGAATTGAGTTGGTATTTTTGGATGGTCTTGCATGATTGCAAACCGATAGCTCCTTGGGTCACCTCACAAGAAGTTTCAGAAGAAGATGGTCCTAGACCCCCTTTGTACCTCCCCCTTCATGCATTTTTAATCAAGAAGATAACATAGAAGATAGTAGAGAGGTTGGAGTTGAATAAAAAGAAGAACTATGACCAATTATCAATTTAACTATTTGTGTAGGCCAACTATCATTTTAACTTGGAAGTTTGCTCAAAGGTAACCCTGAGTAAAGTGTGAGCAATGCACAACGTCAATTCAAAATTTTAGGGATTAACATGTAGAGTAGACCTATTTAATTGTTTTTGTTGATAAAATGTATTTTACAATTCCACATTTATATGTTAGATTTTGACATATGTGAATTTGATAGCATATAGTAATTATTTAACAATTCTATGTAAGATTTGATATAAGTAAATTTTATTGCATGGAAGAATTATTTAACAATTTACTTCATAAAATATATTTATTGAAAAATTTCTGGGTTAGGGCTTGACATAGCTAAATTCGATGCTATGGAACACTTTCTTTAACAATTTACACGAGAAAAGATATTTTTTGGTGAAAAATCATTACATAGGTACATTTTTAGGGAGAGTCGACGATCGAAAGTTGGATGGTGAAAAAGGTAAAAAATTGCTAGCAATTGAGCAGTGGACAAGGCACTATGTTTGCGCATCACGCAAAAACTGCTTCTACTGAGAAACATCAAACTTAGGGGGAGCTTGGGGTGCCTTCCTGTTCTTCTCATCCGGTTTTTGACTTGAGCCTTCACCATGCTCAAAGTCTCCTCCTATCTTGTCCCCTATGTGGGTTACAAATTGGACGTCTGCTTTCCCATTCTTCTTTTTGTTATTGCACGACTTAGCATGCACCGTGTTATAGTTGGTCTTCTTATTTTCCCACTTCTTCAACAAGTCATGATAGTCTTTAGTAGCGTGTTCATGACTGTAACAATAGGTGTAGAGCACGTGCGGCTTAGTACAAAGTGTGAGACATGACCAATCTCACTACAATTGAAACATGTGGGGGGTCTATCGCCTCCTCCACCATATCCATGGCCTCAACCGCGAGACTCAGATATGGGGGAGAAAACCCACAATAAAACATTCTCGGTGCTGCACATCCTGGATCTAGAACGTCAGCCTATCCAACAAAATATTGAACCCTTGGTGATAATCCCAGACAATTTATCCTTCCTTCTATTTGATCTGTTTGATCTCCGTTATACATTGGGACTCAAAATTCAGCTTCTGAAAATCCCAAATCATAGCTTGTTTGATCTCGGCTAGGGACCTCGCCTGTCCCGCTTGTGCAATGGCCTTGTATTTCATGTACCACGTGAGGACCCTATCCCTGAATGTAGTCTCAATCTACACGATCTTCGTCGTGTCATCTATAACTCTCTTCACAGACCATATTTCTTCATAGGCGAACCAATGTTTCTTTGCATCGTATTTTACCATACCATGGAATACATGCAACCTCAGTGTACTGTCTTGATTCGCCATCTTGGAACTAGAAGTAGTTCCGCTTCTCCAACTATTATTGGTAGGATATTTCCACACCACTATCACTCAGGGTAAAGTGTTGTTGACTTCACCTTCCACTTCACTTGCTTCTTCACTTTCTTCGTCTTCTTCTCTTTCTTCAACTCCAACCTCTCTGCTATCTTCTATGTTCTCTTCTTGAATAAAAATGCATGAAGGGGGGAGGTACAAAGGGGGGATAGGACCATCTTCTTCCAAAACTTCTTGTGAGGTGACCCAAGGAGCTATCAATTTGTAGTCATGCAAGACCATCCAAAAATACCAACTCAGTTTCCCCACCACTATGGGAGCCTCCATCTTCCATTTCTTCTAGCACACCAACGATTTGTGCCCTTTCTTTCAGACCCGATCATGCACCAAAACCATGTGTGCCTGCCCCCGGGCCGATCCACACACTGTCACTACGTGCCTTATCTCTCGGTCCAATCTGCACACTACCACCTTGCGTAAAATTGCTTTCTCTACTCAACACGATGCCACTCTACGCATCATTCTCTCTCTTGTTCAACATACTGCCACTATGTTGAGTGCCACATTCTCTTCTTATTGGCATCTCACAAAGTTGCGCGACATCTTCTCTTTTTGTCAAGGCATAATCGCGCGACGTTTCCTCCTCAGATTCCCTCGGCACACCACAAATTTATGCTCGCGCACCATATATGGGCACTCTCAACTCTCTCAAGGTTGCAACATACCGCAAGAGCCAAAGGGTGTAAGAGAAAGTAAGTAAGCTAGCCATATGTAATTAAGCAAGTACTGCAAGTAAAATATGCAGACTTACAAATAGATGCAATATATGAAGCTCAAAATATGATTGAAAGACAAGCAAGTGGTAGCCTTTTTTAATACACCTATGTGTAGTTCCACGGGTCGTAGTTCTTGGGGTCACAATTCTAGAGTTCACAGTTCCATACTTTATAGTTCCTAGGGTCACAGTTCCATAGGTCATTCCATAGGTCATAGTTCCAGAGGTCAAAGTTCTAGAGGGCATAGTTCTAGAGTTCAAAGTTTCAAAGGACGTAGTTCCAGAGGTTATAGTTCCACAGGTCATAGTTCCTAGGGTCACAGTTCCATAGGTCATAGCTTCATAAGTTATATTTCATGGGGTCACAGTTCCAGAGGTCATTCCATAGGTCATAGTTCTAGAGTTCAAAGTTCCAAAGGGTGTATTTCTAGAGGTCATAGTTCCACAAGTCATAGTTATTGGGGTCATAGTTTCAGAGGGTGTATTTTTAGAGGTAATAGTTCCATGAGTCATATTTCCTGGGGTCATAGTTCCAGAGGTCATAATTCTTCACTTCATAGTTACTGGGGTCACAGTTCTAGAGTTCATAGTTTTAGAGGGCGTAGTTCCAGAGGTCATAGTTCCAGAGTTCAAAGTTCCAAAGGGTGAAGTTCTAGAGATCATAGTTCCACGGGTCATAGTTCCTGGGGTCACAGTTCCAGAGGTCATAGTTCCATAGGTCATAGTTCCACAGGTCATAGTTTTTGGGGTCACATTTCCATAGGTCATAGCTCCAGAGGTTGTTCCACATGTCATAGTTCCACAGTTCATAGTTCTTGGGGTCATGATTCCAGAGGGTGTAGTTCCAGAGGTAATAGTTCCTTGGGTCAGAGTTCCAGAGGTCATGGTTCCACACTTCATAGTTCCTGGGGTCACAATTCAAGAGGTCATAGTTCCAAAGGTCATATTTCTTGGGGTGATAGTTTCAAAGTTCAAGTCTCCAAAGGGCATAGTTCTAGAGGTCATAGTTCCATAGTCATAGTTCCTAGGGTCACATTTCCAGAGGGCATAGTTCAAGAGGTAATAGTTCCATGGGTCATAGGTCCATAGGTCAAAGTTCCAAAGGTCATAGTTTCATCAGTCATAGTTACTAGCATCACAGTTCCAGAGGGCATAGTCCATAGGTAATAGTTGCACAGGTCATAGTTCCTTGGGTCACAGTTCTAGAGGTCATTGTTCCACACTTCATAGTTCAAGGGGTCATAGTTCCAAAGGTCTAAGTTCTAGGGGGCGTAGTTCTAGAGTTAATAGTTCCACATGTCATAGTTCCAGAGTTCAAAGTTCCAAAGGGATTGGTTACAGAGGTCATAGTTCCATGGGTCATAGTTCATGGGGTTGCAATTTCAGAGGTCATAGTTCCATGGGTCATATTTCCTGGGGTTACAATTACAAAGGTCATAGTTCATGGATTCACAGTTCTAGAGATCATTTCATAGGTCATTGTTAGAGAATTCAAAGTTCCAAAAAATATAGTTCTAAAGGTCATAGTTCCACACTTCATAGTTCCTGGGGTCATAGTTCCTGGGGTCATAGTTCCAGAGTTCAAAATTCCAAAGGGCGTAGTTCCATAGGTCATAGTTCCAAAGGGCATAGTTCCAAAGGTCATAGTTCCATGGGTCATAGTTCTTGGGGTCACAGTTCTAGAGGTCATAGTTCCACATGTCATAG